>JAJPUD010006881.1:0-58478 GCA_023553655.1 Myrmecobius fasciatus | reverse complement strand
CACACACACACACACACACACACACACACACACACACACACACACACCTTAGGCCCATGACCATAAAGTAATAAGTACTTTCCATTTGGACATCAGCCTTGATGAATGTTTCTATAGATAAAAAGGGACTACTTGGGACATCTTTTCAGGAATAAAGTTGAAGAGGTGTTGAATGTATTGGAACAATATTAGTCCCAGATGATCAAGGCTAAAATATAAAACTATAGCCCAGGGGTGACTCCTTCTCTGACACCAAAATGCAGGCACATTGAGAATCCTTTAGGTACACAAAATCTGCTCTTGTGGATCCATAGAATGTGAAATGAAATTAATTCACAGTTGAGCTACCCAAATAGTTTTTCAACTTCCTAAAGAAAAGTGTCTAAGAGGAACAAAAGTAATAGATATTTTTCTAAGGTTTTCCAAATTTCAGTGTATTTTAGATTTTAACTCCAATGTTGTTGAAAGGTACTTTAAGCAAGGCAAGTAAAACAATCACAATTCAAAGTTAACAGAGGATTTTTTTCTATTATGCTCATGAAACATTTGTCACTTCACTAAAATCCACTCAACATTTTGGGCTTATTTTGCTGGCAAAGTTATTTTTCCCCTCTTAATGGCAGTTTTACAGTCTCCTGTGTGTATATTAGGAAGAATGATGCGCTCCACCTAGAAGTTAATGTTATATTATTTGCCAAGTGCCTTGGCCTCTTTAGGTGAGGTGCTATATAAATTCATAGTATTATCATGCTGTTGTTTAGTCCCAGTGAGTATATTTTCAGACTGGAGGTAATGTGATATGAGGCTATTAAATAAGGCTTCCATAACTACAAGATATCATTATCTTATTCTTGTTACACCACATCTCATTATAATGCTACATTTTATATTTTTTGGCTTGCACTGAAAAAGGCTTTGGAATAGAAAGTTGTGGATTTTCTGCTTATGGAAAAGTTTATTTCAGAAACATCTTCTTAAATTCTGGATCATTCATTCAACACATGATGCTTCTTTCCCTCTTCTAGTCTCAAATCAAAGGTCAGTGAGCCTAATATTCTGATAATGTGTGACTTTTGAGTGATGGTGGTCAAGTTGCAGTCAGAAGGATTTTTTTTAACCTTTTTAATATTTACAATATTTTTTCTGTCCATCACGTGTCTAGAACATTTGAACTGAGTTTCACTAGATTGTTACTAAAAAAATCATAAAAAATGAATCACAACCTCCATTTAATTTCTCCATTTGTAGTAAAATTTATCTGATTTTTGCCCATTCTTGGAAAATTGGTAGACAGACACAAAATGCGAGAGGAATCCAGAGATTATTAAGAGCTGTACTGCCACCATTTAAGACAAGAAAACATTAATAGCTGAAGGACTAAACTCTTTTAAGCTGCTAAAAATCTTTTCTGTTTTTTAAGTCCAAGGAAGCAAAAAATAAAAAATAAAAACAAAACAAAAAACCCAACACCCAAGCAGTTCAGTGGAAATAACGGGAGTAGGTTGTACAGTCTGAATGTACTGGCATCTAAAAAATACCCAGATCCTCAAGAAGGTGGTATGGAGTTTAGGTACAGATGATCAAGAATTTGTCATCTGTATCTCTGAATGTTCCCGAAGGCAAACACTAACAACCTGAAGAAGTGGTCATCATAGATATCCTTTCTGACCATCATCAGCAGTTCAACTGCAAACCTTCAAAACCATCAGAGAACTACAGTTTGTGGGAAAATTCAATGGTATATGAACTTTAGGACAAAGTTTCTTATTCTTATGTCATATGAAGAAAATAAGATTGGAAAATTTTATTGGAATGATGCAAAAATGTTTTTATTAGGACCTCTTCATAAGCTATCTTTAATTCAATCTGACTTCAACAAAACTTTGTAGCTTTTTTGTCCCATTATTTTTCACACACCCTTTATTCTAGCCAAGTTAAACTACTTACTATGTTTGGAACATGCTCTACATGTTCCTCCTGCCTTTATTTCCATCCTTCTCTCTGTATAGCATGAATTCCCTTCCACTCCCTCAATTATGCATGTTTAAATTCTACCTATCCTTAAATGTCTCAGACTCATATTGTCTTGCCAAAACATAGTCCCAGATACCCTCAACAAGAAGAAATGGCTCCTTCCTCTAAGCTCACATGGCACTTTGTTTGTACCTCCCATGTTACTTACTAGAATCAACCTTGGATTATAGTTACTTATGTCAGTGACATTTTTAGTAGATGATAAACTCCCTGAAAGAAGAGAACATACCTTATTCATCTTCGTATCACCCTCAGTATCCAACATGGTACCTTGAGATAGTGAGTATGTTATCACCTAATCAAGTGAATGAATCATTGAAATCATTTAAATTATATTGCCTTTCAGAGTTGATTATTCAGTGGGATTAGAGAAAGTAGTGTAATCTATTAGTTTTTGTTGTTGTTTAGTTGTGTCTAACTCTTCATGACCCCAGTGGGAGTTTTCTTGGGATGATTTGACATTTCCTTCCCCAGCTCATTTTACAGATGAGGAAACTGAGGCAAACAAGGTAAGTGACCTTCCCAAAGTCACACAGTAACTGTCTGAGGCTGGATTTGAACTCTGGAAGAGGAGTCTTCCTGACTCCAGGCCTGACTCTATCCACTTCACTACCTAAGTGCCCCCATAATCTGTTGAGCAGTCAGGCAAAATAGTGAATAGAGTCCTGGACCTAGAGCCAAGAAGACCTAGATCAAATCCAGCTTCCAACACTTACTGGATAGGTGACCAAAAAGGCACTTAACCTCAACTGTAAAATGGGGGTAATATATAGCACTACTTCCTAAGACTGCTGTGAAGACCAAATCAGATAATAATTATAAAGTGCTGAGAAAAGGAGTAGCACATTGTAAACACTTAATAAATTCTTATGAAAGAGTACTACAAGAACATAGGAACTTTATATTCCTAGATGTATTTTCCCGACTATCAGGGTATTCATTCTTTTTCAGAAATTCTCATTTTGTTAAGTCACCAGATCAGGTCCTGTGGTTTCACTACTGTAGAAATTTTTTCCACCTAACCCATAATTTAGTCTCAGAGAGGTGCCGGAGATCTAGGAAGTTAAGTGATTTGTCCACAATCATACACTTCCTAAGTGCAGGCAGGAGGATTTTAACTTGTTTCATCAATCAAAGTTCCACATTCTTTTCAATATCCCACTGTGCCATTTTCTCATATTGATATTTTTATAAATTAGCAAAAATAACACCCTCAGAAATGACTAAGGAATCATCAGCATATTCCAGAAATCTCACTTTAGCTTTAACAAAACATTCATCAGCTTGCAAGAAACTGAGGATTATTATTTTTTTTAGTAAGAGATAATAAAATTTCTTTTTTTGGGTCAAACCACTAGATTAACATTATTAGCAGGTATTTTCTAACATGCCCCAATCTGATTCAGATCAAAGAACTTGACAGGATAGGTTCATCCATGCTATTTAGCCCTTATTGGTAGATTCTGAGATAAGAAGAGCAAGAGTTTTTAGACAAAGGCCTTGTCTCTAAGATGGAAACCTAGAGATGAAAATCTAGTTAAGAGATTTTGAATTGAGACCTACAATTTTGAAGTGAGATACCAGGGTCTCTGCACATTCAAAATAATGCTGAATAATCCTTGTAAAATGATTCCCTAACCATTGGACTAGAAAGATGGAAAAGACATGAGTCCCTTGAATTGAGATGTCAGATCCTATTCTCTTCTTCCAAGGTAAATATGATGACCTTGGCAGAACACATTATTGAGGCAACACCTGACCGGATCAAGCGAGAGAATTTTGTGCCCTTGGAGCCCACAGCAGTGGAGAGGACAGATACTGCAGCCATTAGCAGCACAATGAGCTGGCTGGCCAGTTACCTTGCTGATGTCGATCATCTACCAACTGCTGCACAGATCAGGTCAGTGAACCACCCCCTACACACACACACACACACAACTAAAATTCATCAAATTCATGTTTAAATGATTGTGGGGTGCTTTGTTGTGGAAGCTTCCATCTATTCTCTGGAATCTATGAATTGGGGGAAAGGGCAAAAAACGACATTGGAACAAATTCAGAGAAAAGCTTTTAAAATGTTAGGGACCCTGCTTCAAGGCTCAGCTCCAGTCCCATTCTCTTCCTGAAAGAAGTCTTGCCCAAATGTTCCATCTCACATAGATCACTCCCTTCTATGAACACACAATATAGTTCAAAGAGAAGTCCTGCCCCAATACATACTAACTATATGGCTTAACTTCTATGTGCTGAGGTATGGTTTAATTATAGTAGTCAAGCAAGCTTCTACATTGGGAATTATCTGATTCCACAAAATCACAAGCTCAACTCCAATAATATTATATAATTTTTACACTTGTTTTCATGCACATAATTTTCTCTTCAATTCAACTGTAAGCTTCTGGAGGGCAAGGACTATGTCTTACACTTATGTGTATCTACCACAAAATCATTAAGTTCAGCACATAATCCATACTCAGTAAATATTTGAGTCAAATTACAAGATAGTGAAAAAAACAAATATGTACTTTGCCATAAAAGGTAGGAAGTATATTTTTAAGTCTGCAATATTTTTATACTTTTTATGTAGCTTTGAGAAATAAAATTATTTCCTTCATATATTATCTTTTCCATTAAAATTCAATTAACAAGATCACAGATAACTCCTACAAATCGTCATATTAATCTACTATTCTGGTTATTTATCTTTTTTTTCAGAACTCTATATAATGAGCCCCTGACTCCTTCTTCTAACACCAGCTTGAGCCCTGTAGGCTCACCAAACAGTGAAATGGCATTTGAGAAACCAAGCCTTCCCTCAGCAGCAGACTGGTCTGAATTCCTGAGTGCATCCACCAGTGAAAAGGTAGAAAATGAGTTTGCTCAGTTAACTCTGTCTGATCATGAGCAGAGGGAACTCTATGAAGCTGCCAAGCTTGTCCAGACAGCTTTCAGAAAATACAAGGTAAGAGTCTTCAGTCAGCCGATTTCATCAATTAAGGCAGTGAAAGACCCTAATATGCCTCCCATCCTCTGGGGTCACTTCCTCCCATAAATTTGACAGAAGGGATCCACCAATGTGTGAATGATCTTCCTTAATTTCTTCTAATGCTGAAAGGTTGTCAATGTAGTCCCCTGGCTGTCCACCTGTTATCTATCCTTCATCCTTTTCACATCATCAGCCCATCTTCTCTTTCTGTCATACACTTTACTCTTATTTTTCATTGGCATTATGTTACAGTCTATTCATGCCAACAGTGAACTTCTCCATGGTCTTCTATGGGATCAATTCATTTCTGGTTGTTCTGTGACTTTTATTCCATGTTTTGCTGCTATATAGATGTGAAAACTAATTATCAAGCTGAAAAAAATTATTTCCTTAAGGTCAAGGTTAAGGGAATCAAAACAAGCCTTTATTTATATATAGCAGGTTATCATCAGTTAGTCTGTGTCTATTATTGTTAATAGCAGATAAAACAATGGCAACTTTTTTTAAATAAAAGAAATACTGCATTTTTTTCTCTTCTCGTAACTTCAAAAATTCTATTTTTTAGATCTATAGTGTAAAAATTTTTAAATGTCATTGACCTTAATACAGAGGGAAAGTTGCCATTGTTTTATTTGCTGTTAACAATAATAGACACAGACTAACTGATGATTACCTGCTATATATAAATACTCAGAGAGGTGACCAGGATGTTTGTAAAGGGCCTCAAGGCCCTACCATATGAGAACCAGCTATATGAACTAAGGCCGTTTAGCCTGGAGAAGAGGAGATTTATGAGGGACATTTGATAAAAGTGTCTCATGCATCAGAAAGACTTGAGTTCAAATGTGACCCCAGACACTCACTAGCTGTGTGACCCTATTTGCCTTAATCCATTGGAGAAGGAAATGGCTAACCCCTCCAGTATCCTTGCCAAGCAAATCCCACATGAGGTCATAAAGGGTAAGATACAATGAAACAACTGAACAACATTTTGGAGAAAATGGAGAGATGTGGACTAGACAATAATAGTTAGAGTCAGAATTGGTAAAGTTTAAGTAATCATCAATGACAAAGCATCATTTATCAATGATAAAGCAAGAAGTACCCAGTGGAATGCCCTAGGGATTTGTACTTGGCTCTGTGTTATTTAACTATGTCTATCAGTAACTTGATAGACATCAATAGCACACTTATCAAATCTGCACATGATATAAAACTGAATGTTAGCTAAATGACAATTATGATACTAAAAGACAGTCTACAACATTTGGTTGATTCTAATAATAATAATAATAATAATAATTCACTACCAACAAGTATAAAGTCCCACCACTTATATTCAAAGAATTAACCTCACAAGTACAGATTGTGGAGCAGGGTTACAGAGTAGTTTATCTTAAAAAGATGTAGGGCTTTTATAAACTGCAGCTCAAGAAGAGCTGTCAGTTTAAAGTGACCACCAAAGAAAGCCAATGCAGTCTTGGACTCCATTAGCAGTTCAGCTTTGAGGAAGAAGGCACTGAATACCTCTCTATATAGTCAGATTCCACTTGGAGAATTACACTGAATTTGGGGTACCACAGTATAAGAAGGTCATTGATAATTTGGAGAGGATGACAAAGGAAGACAGCCAGAAGTTGAAAGATCTCCAGTCTACGTCTATAGTTGAATAGAGAACAGGTTAAAAAAGCTGGGACTATTTTGACTGGGAAAAAGACCCAAGAGTAACGTCACAGTGATCTTCAGACATATGAACAATTACCATGTGAAAGACGGATCAGACTTGTGCTGCTTGGCCTAGGGGAGCTAAACCAGAAGCAATGGACCAGAAGTCAGCCAAGGTCTCCTAAGAGTTAGTGCTGCCCACATGGGGCACTTCAAATGGTGGTGGATTCCCCTCAAGGAGGTCTTTAAACAATGACGGATGCCTGTTGGGTGTGCCTCGATAAGGAGTCATTTTATGTATAAATAGGAATTCACTGGGTATCATTTAGCTCTCAGACTCTGGCACAGTCCCTATCTTCAAAGACTTGGAGATCTGTCACATGGAAGAACTGTTTTTGTTGCTTATTACTCATCCCAACAGGCAGAAACAGAAGGAGTGGGCACAAGTTACAAAGAGGCAGATTTAGGCTTGGTTTCCCTTATTTATGTTTAGTATAAATTTTCTAAATATTCAGTAACACAGGATCTAAGTTTATATTGGATTTTAATTAGTTTGAATAACAGCCTTACATAATTTTCAGAAGACTTTGAAGCTGACATTTCTAGACATGTTTTTTTTCTATACAGATGAATGAAAGCATTGCTATTTCCTTCTTTTCTCCTTATGTTTTAGGGTCGTCCCTTACAGGAACAGCAGGAAGTTGCTGCTGCTGTCATTCAACGTTGTTACAGAAAATACAAACAGGTAAACAAGCTTTGTTTCATAAAAGGAAATAACACTTCACTAAAAGCAACACCAAGTTGCTAAGGACTTGTGTGTGACTTGGCAAGTCAGCACTATTTCAAGGCTTAAAAAAGACATTTCATTAGGATTGTCTTGATAGATAGTAATGAACAATATCTGAAAGAAGTAAAAATGATCGATCTCTAGACAAACTTTTATGTCTCAAAAGGATTTTAGTCCAAATATATCACCCTTTTAAAATAAAATCACTTCCTTTACATATAATCTTGACACTAAAAAAAAATTATATACTTTCATTTAAAGGAACAGAGACGTGCTCATATTTTAATGTTGCTTATTAACTCCCATTAATAAAAAAATTCTACATAATGTTACATAAAGCAAATAACTGCCATACTATAAAACAGTTCTGAACTCTGACTTATATATGTTTTAATAATAGCTTTTTATTTTTCAAAATACATGCAAAGATGGTTTTCAATATTCACCCTTGCAAAAAACTTATGTTCAAATTTTTCCCCTCCCTCACCTTGACAGCAAATAATCCAATATGGGTTAAACATGTACAATTCTTCTAAATATATTTCCACATTCATCATTCTGCTCAAGAAAAATCAGATCAAAAAGGAAAAAAATGAGGGAAAAAAACAAGTAAGCCAACAACAAAGGTGAAAATACTATTATTATGATCCACACTCGGTCCCCACAGTCCTCCTTCTAGTTGCAGATAGCTCTTTCCAATATGGTTTAAAAAAAAAAACACCTCCTCCATTTTTCCATTACATAGAAACTAATAATGTCTGCTGTTCTATAATCTCACAAGAGTGGCCTAATGACAAAAAAAATTATCAAATAAAAGACAGAAGATGAATATTAAATATTTTAAAATTTTAGCTACCAAACCATGTAAGATAACAGTCCTTATTGCATCATGCCTTCTCACAAAAAAGACCACCCTAAGTTCAACTGAATACAAATTCCAGCTTTTGTTCCTCCAAGTCAATATTTCCTTACATTTTAATTTCTATTATCAGGGACCTTTTGCCTAAAAAATAGCCACACGTAAATGGAATAGTAGTTTAGCTCTAAATACTTGTTATTTCATTTGATGATCTATTGGATTTTATATTGAGTTCCTCAAATGAATCAAGTGATAGTTTAGATTGAATAATAGATGCTGAATATCATAAATACATATGATTGAAGACTATTTTCAATATAATATATATATACCATGTGTGATAATACTATGAATCATAGCCACTATTATCTTATCTATAAACCTTTGAATCTTCTCTAGTAATTTGTTTTTTACTAACCTTCCTATAAAATAAATAAAACCTATCTAAGTGGAGACCTCCTTCATATCCCAAAATACAAAGACAGTCATCCAAAATGAATGTTCCAAATCAGTCTGAGATAATGTATTCCTGTCAAGAAAAGTGGTTACTATAGCCTCTCAACTCTTGTGTCAGGGAATTTCCAGTGCCAAATACCTGAAAACCTGAAAATAGATGGCCAGGAAAAATATTAGCTTTTGCTCACAAAAACTGCGGTTCTTTTCCAGCTTTCTACAGTATTCCTAAGAGATGGTATATTTAGTCATACTTAACTCCTTTCCCAAACAGAAAAGACACCCTCCCTTTATGATCAATTAGTGTTCTTTAAAATGTTAAGGCATCTATTAAACCAAAAGACGCCAGTTAATTCTAGATCACATGTGCCATAACTTATTTTTAAGTTGTCCCTGAGAAATGATACAAGAGCCTGGATTATCTGAAGCCCATACCAATTTTTTTAGCTACAAACTTAATGCTTTTTAATTTTGAAATTGCCTTTTAAACTACTCTGTGACCTTGAAGCACATAGGTAACACTCCATAAGTATCTGTTGAATTGCAAAAACATCAAACCTTTTATGATTAGCTGGGTAGTTTGAAATAAAACATATTTTTGAGTTATAATTCTAAATCCTTGTGAAATTCAATATAGTTAATGAATAGAAGAATATTTTATAGGCAGGTGTTTTAAGCAGGTTTTTCCTTTATTTGAAGGAAAAGGAAATTCTAAGTTTTAGAACAAATCTACATAGAAACTCTTGGTTTTATGCTCTCTTGTTATGAATCATGGCTTCAGTTTCCAACCGGAACTACTTTAGTTTCATGTCCTAGGGCCAAGACTATTAGAAGGAGGAAAAAAAATTCTCTAGGCAATATCCATCTGAGTTCATGATCCCAGAAAATGAAGGCTTATTGTGTAAACGCTGACACCATAGTACCTTTAGTTCAGCCGCATGGAAGCTACATTCTTTCTTGTGTTGCAGGTGGGCTCCCCAGCATAGAGCAGCTGACACTCACAGACCAAAGCTGAACATCTGGAATTACATCAAAAGCATTTATTTTATAAAATAAACTTAAGATATCCTCCCCCCAACCAAAAAAAACCAAAACAAACAAAAAAATGGATGCTCTGAGGAATTTGTCTACAACCTTAGACGTTAATATGGTCAGGTTAAATTAATTTTTGTTGGTAGCTTTATTGGTTCTGTTTTTTCCTTTATAATTCACCAATCTAACATTAATCTTGTATTTTCTGTTTCTCCCCCAAGCTGACATGGATAGCCTTGAAGGTAACGAATAAACACAAATAACGCTTCCAACCATTCCACCAGAGTCAAAAACTTCACACTCATTATCAGCTACAGACAAAGTAGTTCCTTAGATGAACTAAGATAGCAGCATCCAGTACCAATGAGGACTGTATAGAGTGGTCATACACCTCACATCAGGGACACCTAACAACAGTGAACAACCTTTCTAAGTGTTCACCATGTTGGAGTGATTTTTTTTTTTATTTAATAGAGAGGGGAGGGGGAGGTTTTATGAGCCAGTCTCAAAACACAAGAGACCATGTTTACCAACCAGATGAGCCACTAAGGGCTTACCTTCTCAATTCATTAGATAAATACCCTAATGGGCCCCTTATGATACTGAAAATACAAAATATATAGGGCAAAGTGTGGTCTGAATAATATAAACTCTAGAATATAAAGTCGTCTTCACTAAAAGAGGCTGGAATAAGGAAAGTATACCACAGGTTATAGCTAGAATTTGAAAAGATCCCATTGAAATAGTACTCTCCAACATTTCTTTTAAAAAAGTTTCCTTCCATTTCACCTCATAATTCCAGAAGGAGTCTAACTGCAGGATATAAATTTATTTTCTTTTCAGTGGCAGAATATTTTCTGGTAGGAAGAGGGCATTATCATGACCTTTCTGCAGAGGCCCTTTTTGGTAAAAGATATTTGGATGTGGCTTTCTTGAAAGACTGGGACCTCTGGAATGTCCAGAGCTGGACATGCAAGAGAAAAAAAAAAAAACCCAGCCTTGGGATGTCTTAGCTTTTGTGGACACATAATAGGCAGGGTGGAAAAAGGCCTGTGTTTGGCTCCTATGCTGGATTCCTATGGCCCCATCTTCTATGATTATCTCTCAGGCTGTCTTGCCTTATTACTTCACCATCATCTTGTTCTTTGGGGTATTAATCATTGCAGGTGGAAACGGCTTTATCGAAGGTGTCAGCGTTTCACGATAATCCTTGTATTTGGGAACTTGTGACTCAGCCAATAAAGTTCCTTATGGATATAGAATTAGAGACAAGGTGTTGATTACAAAGCAAATTATGTGATTTGTGAAAATGGGAGACACATGGGAGAGATTAGTTTAAATTTTGTAATTTATATTCTCATCTAACATCCAGAATTTTATTGTCATATTTTCTAAGAATCCATAAGTATTTAAGCCTGTTACTGTGTAAAAATATTTTTGTGAAAATTACTAATGAATCTCTTGGAATTTGTGGAGGGAGAATACATTTAAAGCAGTATGTTGCCTGAGCTGGAATTTTTGTTACATTTTGGAAAGGTAGGTGAAGAGATTCCTAGTAGGCCTTGGCAATGATTAACTGCCAACTGTCTACATTACAGTATGAAATGAGAGCTCCTTTCTCGGAGAGTACGTTCCAAGAAAACAAGGCTCCTCTATCAGTGAGGGAAAACTTATCTTTCTCCTGTTGTTACTACTTAGCTTGTTCTTGTCTCCTCTGCAGTATGCACTTTATAAAAAGATGACACAGGCTGCCATCCTTATCCAGAGCAAATTCCGAAGCTATTATGAGCAGAAAAGATTCCAGCAGAGCAGACGTGCTGCTGTGCTGATCCAACAATACTATCGGAGCTACAAGGAATGTGGCAAAAGCAAGCAGAGCCGCCGAGCAGCCGCCCTGGTACAGCAGAAGCTCAGGTGGGTTGGGCCAGGTCTCCAGAAGGGCTCCAGACCCCTACGAGCAAAGAAGCCAGGGTCCTGAGGTGGCCTGGGCTGGAGGCAGAGCTCATCATTGGTTGCTTTCATGTGTTGGTGTGGACTGTCAGTCTGCATGTAACATCTCCAAAACTAACTAGTTGGCTCAGTAGTGTGATTTCAGCGCTGGACTCTAAAACACAACAGCAAAGTTTGTGCCTGAAAAAATAGCAGCATCAAATGTTTTAGGTTTGAGGAAAATTTGGCAAAGAATTTAGTACAGAGAAATTATTAGTTAACTTAGACTGATGATAACTTGAGAAACTGTGGCTCTTTTCTAAAAGATAAATTAAATTTTAAAGAAGCACAAAAAAAAAAATCCAAACTCAAGGAAATCCATTTTTATCTAAGGAAACTACACACCTCAGTATATTCCAATTAAATAACAGACTAAAACATTTTAAAACAAATTTTAAAATATAATTTTATGTCAACCACTTAAGATAGAATACAGATGAGAAAACTGAGGCATGATAAAATAATTTGCCTAGGATCACACAATTGTTAAGCATTTGAAGCCAGATTTGAACTCTTCCTGACTCCAGGCCCAGTACTATTGACTAAGTCACCTAACTGTAAAGTGTTTAGCATAGTACCTGGCATTTAGCAGGTATTTAATAAATGCTTCTTTTCCATCTCCTTCCCTTTTGTCTTTGTAACTCCTGTGCTTTAGCATAGTATCTGAAATAAAGCATTCAATAAGTACCTATAGATATTTATAATTTATAAGAGGAATGGTTGAGTTCAAGTCAAATTGCTTAAATCCATGTAAAAATATATATATAAAAAACAGATTTGAGGAAATAGTTATGAGAAATAGGAATTTGACATACAACAAATGATTTTAAATGTACAAAATCCCCAGTAGACACATGGTCAAAGAATATGAAAGATAATTTTCAAAAGAGAAAATATAGATAGCTAATAATCACTTGAAAATGCCCAGTTTTTTTTAACAGAGAAACAAGTTAAAACAACTTGGAGGAATTATTTCCAATTTATCAGATTGACAAAAACACTTTAAAGTGTGAAACTTAGCATTGTCAGGGCATTCTCTGACTGTTGGTAGCAACTGTGCAGTAGGAGAATGTTTCCAGAAAGCAATCTGGCTTAAAAGTTACAAAAATAATCATATCCCAAATTTTCATCATCAAGCATATAAGAATGCTATCAAAAAAGAAAAAAAAAAGGACTGTTTAAAGCTTTTTATAACAGCATTATTTATTCCAGTTTAAAAAAAACTATATGTCCAACTTCATGGGAATAGTTATATGAATTGCAGTACATTAATATATTGGAATAATTTAATAAAATTCCATCTGAAAAGTTTAAGAAACCTAAAGAAATCTCTAAGGAACTTAATGGTGTAAATCAACAGAGATGGCCAGCAGAACAGGACAAACATGAAGGATGAATTCTACTCCCTCCCTACTCCTCATCCTCACCAAATTTTCTAAGTTGAGAAATCAGAGCATTACCATATGCAAGTAAAAGTGAAGGGATAAAAGTAACAAGAAAAATTTGCCGGGATTAAATGAGAAGTTATATTTTTAAGAAATTTATTTAAATGTAAATATTTTAAAAGGAAGTTTAATTAGTGGTCTTAATGCTTAATATTAGATTTATCATAAATCATTTTTTAAAAAAAGTATGCTTAAGATGTTGGAGAACAATATCAGTTCTTTCACCAAAGTCAACTTGAAAGGAAGTCATCTGAGAATCTTTAAGAATCATCTTTATCTTTAGATTTTCTACAATCTCTCTTACATTCAAAGTGTTTGCATACTAATTTCTTTTGTCTTTCTTGTAGATTAATTCATGCCTTACCATATAAGTAAATGCCTATAGTGGCAAGCTCCCTAGATGAAGTATTTAATTTTATATCTTTCACTAATGCTGACCCATTTTAAACAAGACATAACAGTGTGTTTTCTTTGACAATAATATAGGCTAATTTTTTTTCAGGAGCAGTCTGCTAACCAAGAAGCAGGATCAAGCTGCTCGAAAGATAATGAGGTTTCTACGCCGCTGTCGCCACAGGTACATTAACCCCATATTTATCTTATCCATCAAAAATAACAAAACAATCTTTATCAAACAAGCTTCCAGCATCAACACAAAGCTAATTATCCCAGTAAATTACCAGGACAAATGTCTTCTAAAAGATTCTGGAATAACAGAACTGTCCATGTAAGGAACAATAAGTGAAATGTGGTAACTACTGAAAGGTAGGAAAATAAAATTAATTTATCATATGTGCTTTTTGCTGCTTATGTGGGACTAAGGAACTTTCTGCCTGAGCCAAACTAACTTAATTCAAAGTTTCCATTTAACCCTTTGTACTACACTGCTCATGTTCTCCCTTCACACTTAAAATAACTGTATTTGAACTGTACACCAAAGTAGAAAACAAATGGATTTCTCGAGTCTCCAAGTAAAAGATTCCATTGAAGATTTCCATTATAGAACAATGATTTCTGTGAATAGTTGATGTACTGTTGCCCTCTGCTGGATATAATGTCTGATTTGCTTTTGGTCAAAACTGATTTTCTGATGGGATCGGGAGAAATAACATCAAAACCTAACAAGGAGGTTGAAAGTACAGCTTAAATTATTGGGATGTTCTTAACCACTGGCAGGAAAACTGATACATACTGGGAGACTGTGCTTCCAAAAAACTAAGGAGACTCAGCAGCTCATCTTCTATAGCGTTTTCTCTTTATTTCTTCAAATCTTTCCTTGAGAACTAGGCATATATATTTGGTTTGTATTTGAAAAAAATACTTCATTTTATTTCCTTTACATAAGATTATTTTTGAGTCTTCTTCCTGATAAATACTATTTATCAGAACTAATTTGAGATCAGTTGCTTAGTGGATCTGTCTTAGGCTTTTCTCATGCAGAATATTTTTCTCAGAATACCAGAATCTTGATTTTCTTATGGTTTATGAAGCCAATCTTTCTGAAAAGCACTTAGGTCTCTTCTTAACATGTATTAATGCAGAATTTTTTCTCTGTCATACAATGGTTGGGGTTTTTTATTGTTTTCTATGTAGTAGTATGCCTGTGATAATGATGGATCTTTTCTCTCCTTGTGTTGAGTGATAGATAAGACATCCAAATGAAAGAATAACAGAAATATTAAGCACTAATGACAATCTTCCGAAATGCAGGAAAATACAGAAATCTTATCTTATGGCCAAGTGTGATCATAAAGAGACTTTGGTTACACTCCATGCAAAAAAATAAATAAATAAACCATTAGTTTCTAATTACACCATACATATAGCATTCATTATAGTAATCATAACCAAACAGGGTACAGATTTTTTTTGTTTAATGAAAATACCAAGGTCTTCCATGTCTGGGTCCCTTAACAGCCGCTAAAGCTCCTCTTCTTGTCCTTCTCCCACCTGTAATATAGCAAATTTACCTGGGCAGTGGGGGAGGAGGGATCCACTGGCATTAAGTATCTTAAAGTTAAATGCTCCCTTTTTGCATATGATTAGCAAATATCTGAGGCAAAGGCAGTGTTTAAAAAATTTATCTCATCAGAATTTTCATGTTCTGAATTTGCACTTTCCCTTCATATAATCCAGTTTTCTCTCTTAAAAATCAGCCCAGGTAGACCAACATGACAAATCTAGATTTAAGCATATACCTCATTCTGGTTCCATTCTGACAAACCTGCCCCTAGACTTGGGCCTCGGTAAGTTGAGTAACTCAGAGATCAGAATGTAAATTAAATGGTATAGTAAATACAAATGCTGGACTTGGATTTAAGATTAAATCCCAAATCATTCATTTAAAACAATTGTGTGACCCCGGACAAATCACTCTTAACCTTTCTCAGTCTGTTTCCTCATCTGTAAAATGAAGGAATTGGCCGCTGTGATCATCTTCCAACTTTTTATTGATTATTTTGTTGTCCTCTGAACCTTAATGCCTTTAAAAATGGAAAGGCTAAAATTACAGGAAAAATGAGCTCCCCCATCTCTCTCTATACTTTCTTTGAGAAAAATAAGTGGCCTATGACTTGGTAGATATCCCATCTTGGAAACATGTAGGAGTAGGATGCTGACCAGGTGATGCATCCTCTCAGGGCCTGCCTTGGTAACTCTGGAAGACTGGGAGTTGAAGAGAAGAGCTTACTTTCATTGTTGGACAGAATTTCCTCAGTCAGATGTAGACCAAAACCAAAGAAGTTACAGGTTTAGTCCCTGTTCTCTTCTTTATACAAATGAGAAAGAATCCCACAAGGTGTTTTTATCTCCTTTGTGTTTAGACCTGAACTTGTAATAAAGAGCCAGGAAATCTAATTATCATGAGGGAGAAAATATAACCTCCTCTGGTTATAAACTTCTGTTCTCTATTTAGAATGGAAAAAGAGGAAGCAGTTCCAATAATTCCAAAATCTTTGTTGTTTGTCATATTTCATGCTACTCCTAGACTTTAATTTGTGCCACTCTTTGAAAAGATATTATTTACTTACAGTCAAGAAAATCTGGAATCAGATTTAACAACTCATGAAATACAATAAAATCAATACTCATCCCTCATTCATGATAATTCTTGAAATCTGGAGAAATCTCCAAAACCTATTTAAACCCATTATGAAAGTCAAATTTAAAATGTTTGTTCCCCCATGGATGCAAAGTCATTTCATATATTTTAGAAGAAATTGCTGTATTTATCACTTCTTGATACTTGGTCAAAATTATTCCTAAAATAGAGAACAACCTGACACTATAAAAGAAAAAAGGTAGAAGGGCTTGAAATAGTTTCATTAATTTTAGAAATAATAATCCTTTCCTATTTCCAGTGAATTCTGCTACTTTGGTTTTACTTAAATTCTAATGTACACTGAATAAAATATAAAGTCCAAACATTTCATCCAAATTCTTTTTAAAGCACTTGCAGAATTTCCACTTCATTCTCATTCCTACCACCATTTCCCTTTTTTCCTCCCCAGAAAACAAAGCCACTTGGTCTTCTTTTTGTCTAACTAAAGCTATTTGTAAGGTTTCTGATATGACATTTGTATGCTAATAGCTGTTTGGTATTGTTTTACTATCTAAAGCCCTCTGGCGGACCATAGGCTGTACAAAAGGGTGAGTTTAGCTGCCTGCTAGCCAGTTTCTCTCTTCCATTTTAAATACTTTGCTTTCTGCTTGCTTGCATGGGGCTGCAGCCTAGGTATGCTAGTAAGTTTCACATCAATTAATTATATGAAATTAGATCAAATAAAAACTAACCCTACTGCAATTACTAACACTGCTGTTTTATACAACAGGAAAAAAAAATCACATGCAGTAGATAATTATAAATGCATGAATACTTATGTAGGACCTTCTTTCTGAAGCCATCGCTGGGCATGCTTAGAAAGTGGTGGGAGGAACCTTCAGTATAAAAATGGCTGATGTTACAAGTTTGGAACTTGAATGGGTCTGCACTAAAGCAAAAGAAAAGTTACAAAAACCATTAAGAATAATATTTTGTTATAATAACTTTAATTGCTACCTGAATATATTTAATAACCTAGTAATTTCTTAAGAAGCTCTAAAGCAAGAAATTACTTTGGGGCAACTAGATCATTTTTGTGTTGACTTACTATTCAGAATTATTCCGGCCAAAATAACCATTAGCTGGTTTCTCAAGTTTCATTTTCTAAATGGCTTCGCTTTCTGCCATTTGAGGCAAGACAATACACCTAGCTTAGCTGCCCTTTTAAATCCAGCTTCCTAATAACTGGTCTTCTAATTACAAAGTCATAACAAACTAAACTTCCAGCACTGAAATTCAAAAATTGAATCAAATGATTGTTACAAAATAGAAGAGTTGAATAACTATGCCTCACATAACCGAATGTCTTACACTGAAGCAAGGAGAATAAACATCAATAAAGTTTATATTTTTAACGATCTGTGTAATATACAGGACTAGCTATGGAGACAAAGGGCAATTGTTTTAAAGTCACTATCATCAATGTTCCATACATGCTGGATGGCGATACGATGTTTCTTCTAAGAGTGCTCACTAAGGAAAATGAATACAAGGTGACTTAAATTTATCAAATACTTAGGAGCAGCCAGTACTCTGTAGCAGGTCATCTTTCCTCTCTAAGCCTCAGTTCCCTGCTCTATAAAGAGGACTACAGTAGGCTATCCATGAGATCCCTTTCAGCCCTCAGGCCAGGATCCTAGGATTAACTTGATAAACGAATTTTTTCTTGCCTATCATCTACAGAGAAATGGATGGATTTAAAATTTCAAAGTGGAATTCAATCAGCTAACTACATTTTTCTCTTTTCTCAAATTAACCCATCTATCTAGTCATTTATAAACTTAACGATAGTTCTGGGGAAGGGAAGTAGTAATCCTTGAAATCTTAAGACTGTTCATCTCTATGGAGAAAGTTTATCATTATTTATTTTCTGCTTTTTTTTTTTTTTTTTTTTTAAAGACTAGGTATCTCTTATCTCACCCAGGCTGAAAGTATATTGGCCATTCATAAGCATTAGCCTGCTCCATTCTTCCTCCTTGGGCTAATGTGCCACTCCTTAGGCAGCCTGTCTCTCCATTCCCAGGGGTTGGCTCACCATACTACTGGTTAGGTATTTAGCTGTCCTGCAACTCAGAACTCCTGTACTCCAATCATCTACCAGCCTCAACCTTGCCTAGAAGAAAGGATTACAATTGTGTGCCACCACACTCAACAATAGCTTATTTTAAATATACATATGTATGCAATTTAATTTCTTTTGTTCACAAAATTCTAAGATTCAGATAAGTTAAGCATACTGAAATACTAGAAGGTCTGACAGAACTAAAACTTTATCCAAAGTCTTTACCAGTATAGTTATCTGGAGTTCAGGTAAATAGACTCCCCATTTTAATATAATGTTAATGTTAAATTTCAATTTCTGGAAGTGGCATGTTAATGTCATCATATAAGTTCTGGGGTTTCTTGAGAAGTCAAGTCCTATACCACAGCTTCTGTGAAACTAATTTAGAACTGATCAGTTCTAATAAGCATTTATTTTACCTACACACACCCACCCCCAAAAGTTTCAAATCCTCAGATATTCAGACTATCTGGAATATGAGAAATTAGCTTTTAGACATAAGAATTATACTTATTTTCCAATCATGCAAATTAACACTTATGCTAACTATTTTAGATCAGTTCAGAATTAAGATGTTTCAAATTATATGTAGAAAAGTTGGCTTACTATATATTAGAAAGAAAAAAAAATGAAAGTGATATTTCTTCCTCTCTCTCCCATGTTGTCCTATCCTACACATACACACACATTATTTAAAAGGACTCCAAAGAACCCATGCATGCTACAGAATTCAACTGAATTAGTACCAACAATAACCTATATCTTGCATGATACATGCAATTAAAATAGCCTGCAATGAGGAGTCAGCATCTTAACACAGTGGTTGCTTATGCATTTTTGAAGCTTGCTGGTCTCTGGTATGTTAACTCTCTTTAAGAATGAATATTCTAACTATGATTATCAATTATCAGTGAAAGATTCTTCCTTAGTTTCTTTAGTGCCTGCTGCATTGTTGTGAGTTCCAGAAACACTCATGCATGGTAATTTGGAGTTTCATAACATCACTACTTGAAATCCATAGGTAGTTTAAGAGATAGGAGTAGAGGAGATCTTAGTATTAAGATACCTTCTAGAATAGTAATCTTCACCTAAGCACTTAAGTTGAATAATAACATACATTCAGAGCTTAGACTGGTAACCACTGAGATCTCCTCTCTCCTTGATCACGGCAGGCTAGATGGTCTTGCTAACAGTTCCCAGGTCAGAATTACAAGTGGAGCCAGGGCATTCTGTGTGAAGGATTCTATATCTCTGGAGTTTTCATCCAAAAATATAGTTTGTAAAATATGCCTATAATTAGAAATATGTTTGATATATTGAAAAATAATGGGAAAGAATGTAAAATCATAATGTTTAATTGGTAGACCACTTCAAGACTGTGCCATTGACAGAGGCTACCTATAAAAGATAGTCCCTGACCATCATCAGAATGCTACCACAATGGCTCCAAGAAAGCTTACTTCAAAAGCATGGAACCTCCAGAAAAGAATCCTTATTTTTTTCTTAACTTTCCAGTTCTCAAATGGGAAGGTTAAACAACACACCAAATACTTTCTAATCTGGCCCTTTTTGACTCAATCTTCCCTTTCAGTGTCTTAGTTTTCCAACTTAGTTAACTGTGGCTCAAAATTATGCTTCTAATAAGGAAGTAGTTGGTTTTTTTTATTAATATCTAGGTTAGAGGCTAAGCAGATAAATTAAGAATTGAACTTTATTATTAGTTGTTTTTTAAGTTTATCATAGAAATTATGCTAAATTTCATAAATTATTTTAAGCAGAAAGTGTAGGTGTGGGGCAGGAGTTATCTGAAGGGATTACAAATGTCTATGAGATTACTTTCCAGTTAGATTTTAAGCATCTTATTCTAATTTTTTTAAGTTATTAATTCAGAGACCCACAGCAGGAAAAAACAAGATTCCCTTTCTGGTAGGGGAAATAAAAGTAAATAATCTACATTACACAGCCATTTTTATCCTGAATGTATGGAGGCTGCAGTTGGCCTGAAAAAATAAAACACCTCTCCTTTTCTAGAGAGAGAAATCATTTCCCTATTCCTTTTCCCTCCAACACATCCCTTCAGAAGTTTCTCTGGTATTAGGAAATACTCACGGGGAAACAATCTTAAAGACCACTCTCTCTGAAAAGCAATTACCAAACCAATTCCTGTTTTCCCTAATATTTTAGCAGCAGGGATTACAGGATTATTTGAACCAACCCTGTGAACTGTTAGCCTAGTTATCTTAATGGATTTTCAACAAAGGTGGGTCCAGAAGTCCAAAAGGACCATATACAGCAAGTATTAGTAACAGGTTGCAGTGGGGAGGAGGGGTGGGAATTGAAATGCATTTTGATCATGGTTTTAAAAACACCAAAGCTTTCCCTATGATTGACCTTGGCTCTGAAAAAGGTATCTGTCTGTGCCAGATGCTGCCATCTACTATGGTAAGTATTTACTTCAGAACACAACCAATCAGAAAAGCCATCTTGAAACATCCTCAAGAGGTCATTCCCCAAACCCAGGAGATTGATTGTTAAACTTATGCGTCCATTTCTGGGACAATTCTTTAACAATACCTATAAAAATAAATGAAATGAATAAATAGTATTCTAAGCTGACTTATCAGTTATGTCATCAATTTCCCCATAGTTACATTTGGGATATAACAAGATCCATATTAACAGATTCTCACTGGCCCAACTTATTGAATAAAGAGCAAGAACTGAATGTAGGATGTGTCATGGGTGCAAGTAAGATCTCCAAAGTAATTTTGTTTCGCTTACCTCTTGCAGGGACTGAATATTTTTGGAACACAGAGGTGTGTGTTAAATTGCAGACAGCATGCTCTGGGGTATCATTCTTATTGGGCCTTTCTGTCTTTTTTTTGCAACCCAAATGAGATTTCTGGAAAATGGCAAGATCTCCCTTTTCCTAAATTTCCCACAAGCCATTTCAGCTCTAAGAGCAACAGGTAACTGACCAGAAAGCCATGAATGGCTGCCCTACATATACTGACGTCCAGCATTGCGAGAACCTATCTGCTGAAATTCACTGATTCATTAAACATTTTTCTGGCTGAGCATTACTGAGTAGATATAATGAAGCAGCTTTGCCTTATGCTTAAACCATGAAGCCATTGTTTGCTCCAAGTTTCTTAACTAGGCCTTCTCCATTTGTTCATAAGTATCATTGGACGTCTGACGGAAGTAACACCACGTGGGCTTTTTGCTGGCTTTCAGTGCTGTTGCTTATTACATCACCTTGGTACATTATGATGCAACATTGTCGGATAAGACTATGACAAAATCTCAACTGTGTGGTCATTGTCAGTTTAGAATACTTGGGAAGTTTGAGAAAATGGTTATAGTTCCAAAAGTCTTGCTGCCCTAAGCTATCACTTCAACTCAAGCTGACACATCAGGGCAAGAGCCAAAAAGCTTACAAAGGGTAGGCTTCTCGCGCCTGATTCAGCTGTCCTGCTGTGTGCCAGTAGTAGTACAGTTCAGAAAAGTAACCCATGTTGCCCTTAACTTTTGCATTGCCATGTACCTGCAGAGCTACTATTCTCTTGTACTGTTCAAGATCTTGAGGAAGGCCGCATTACACAGAAGTACTGTTGGTTCTGTTTCGACAATGTCTGCTGGAATGCAATTGTGAAAATGACAGTGGGCTCTATTTCTGTAAATGAACTGGGATATTCGGCTTGTTTTAAAAACTTTTATAATGGGCACTAGCCCATAATAAGACTACTTAGGACGGTAATTTCCTAACCTTTAGACAATCAGTTACAAAGTAAAAAAATCTAGACAAAACTTTGTTTTTGTGGATTTGATGATGCACTTTTACTAAAACTTCCCCCATCAAATTGGCTGGTTGTTTGGTATCATATGGGCATATCATTAAAGAAAAGCAAAAACAGCAGTGTGTAAAAACCTATTCCAAATTAAATTCCTGATTAGTGAGCTCTTTAAGCAAATGTATTTTGATTTATAAATGCCTCTTTATTGAAATCTAAGGAGAATTCAGTAAATTCTGCAAATAATTCAATATCCTATATTAATAATTTTCCTAAACTCCCTTCAAAACTATTTAACTTCACTTACATCCAGAACCTCTTCCCTGGAATTTAGTTGTAAGGCAAGGATCAAATGTTTGAAACTACTTTTAAGAACTGAGTTGAACAGTTTTTAAAAATAATTTTTAAAAAACTACTCTGTTACTTTTAGAACTCAAACTAAAAATATTTTAGAAAATAGAATAGAAAAGTACTGATTTGCCCAGTTTTCTCATTCTATAACACTTCTAATAATCCACCTTTCCAAAGTCACCTAGGGAAGCTTCCCCCATAAGCCTCTTTTAGAGGTCCATGAGGAAAGCCAAAACATCACATCCCTGTTATAAATTTTTACAAAGTCTTTTCTTTGTAATTCCCAACCCAATCCACCCCTCTGTTGGGAACGAAGAGTAACAGGGTAGAAAGGCCACTGCATTTGAAACCAGGAGACCTAGGTTTGAATTCTGGTTGTGACATTTATTCAATGTGTGACTGAGCAAATTAATTTCCCTAAGCCTCAGTTTCTTCATCTGTAATAATGGATTCAATATACACACTATCTCCCATGATTGTTACCAAAAAAAGCGTTTCTACAGCTTTAAAATTTGAGCAGGATGTATGGTGTGCTCTTGTGCCAGGCAAATATATATTTATTGATTTAACTGTATTTCCAGTACTTAAGGATCTACAATCTTATCAATTGGGATACTTTATCCACTGATTCAGATTACAATTTTCTATACCTTACTAGAAAGTCTTAGGACCAAACATCTGGAGTCATGAATTTAGCTAAACTAGTTATCTGATGACAGACATAGGTCAGTTTGCTGCTATTACTCAAAACCTTTCAGATTTGGTAGAATCTTGTCAGATTTAATACTCTGCTGAACCACTTTAAGGGTCTACCCTAGGAGTAGGATTTTAGCAGATAGATTTAGGTATGTGTTTCTAAACAGTATTTTCTCTTGGAAAAATATGACATTCAGATAGATTTTTAAAATCTACACATAGTCCCACTGCAGATTATAGGAACATATCACTAGTATTTTCTTGCTTTTCTACCCTCTTTCCTTTCTTTTCTTTAATTAACCATAGATCTGAAAGAACTATTTCTATGCCATTTAAGTTATAAAGAAACAAAAACTAGAAACCAATACTTTAAAATCTGATAAGTGATCTCTGTATAGTTGTCCTCTAAACAAACCTAGCATAAAAAATATATTATAAAACTCACAAATTACATGATTATTCATCTCACGAGGAACACTGGGGCCCACTGTCTACATAAGGCCTACAAAAATCATTTGCTAAGACAACTGCAGGCAATGATGAACTAAAAGCTAGGTACAACAATCTCCTACTACTTGAGTTCTGTAAATTGATAATTTCAGATGGCCCATGAGTGATGTCATAAAAATCCAAAGGGACTTTGGCAGAAAAAAGGTTCCCTAAACCCTGTAATGGTGAGCTTTCCTATGTATTTTAAATTATTCCATTAAAAATACAAAATGCAACAAATATTTTTTAAAAATTGTTACTTTACTCTGGTACTATTTTTTTTTTCTTTTTGCTGAGGCAGTTGTAAGGTTAAGTGACTTGCCCATGGTCACACAGCTAGGAAAATCTGGTACTATTTTTTACTATTTTGTTATTACCTATCTGTAAGCTTTGGAGGAAATGACTAAGGTATCTTTAAATATGAGAAAACAGGAGAATAATAAAGGCTAATAGATCACGGGAAAGAAAAGTTCCTACTAATTATCAAAATCTCAGCTTGTCCTTCTATAACATACAATTAAGTCCCCACTTCAAGAAAACCATATCACCAAAAAAAAAAAAAATCAAAATTTAGAATTAAAGCTTAGAGCTGGAAAGGGCTTTAGCAATCAAATAATACAACCCCATTTTATAGCTGAGGAATCTGAGGCCCAGAGAAGGAACTGCAAAGTAGTATATTAGGGGTTAACAATGCAAATTTCAAAAGGAATCTTTACCTCTACAAAAGGTTCACTATTTAATTTCTTTCAATAACACTCATGTATTTAAATATTTCATCTGAAAAAAATAACTTTTTGTGAGAACTTTGAGAATGTCAGAGGTCAGGGGGCAGCTAGGTGGTACAGTGCCTGAAGTCAGTCCTGAAGTCAGGAGGACTTGAGTTCAAATGTGACCTCAGACACTTAGCACTTAGCACTTCCTGGCTGTATGACCCTGGGCAAGTCACTTAATTCCAATTGCCTCACACACAGAAAAAAAATCAGAAACAAAATAGCATTGTAAAATTATATATACTTAAGCCAAGAAACAAATACAGTTTTTTCAATATTAAAGCCCTGATATATGCAAGAAAACTGTTAAATGTTTACTTATAATAAAACATCAAAAAATAAGATTATGCAATGAAATGACCAGGTTCAAGATTTTGCAAAATTAGAAAAATCCCATCAGTGAAGTTCAGTATCCAGATCCATAAAAGCTGAATAAATTGTGTCTATTCAGTTCCCCAACTTATAAAACTATGTAGGACAACTTCATGGGATTCTGAGATATTGATGTTAGCCAATCAAACCAGTTGGAAGAGCTGCTGGTTCTGTTTTTCCAGTTTCAACACATTACACCCTCCTATTTGATGTAATAGAATAATGGAATCTGGTTTTGCTGTGTTCCTAGAATGTGAAATAAAAGCAGTACTTATGAAAGGAAGAGTATTCATAACCATAGAATCATGAAATTAGCCTGTGAAACATTTCTTCCTTCTCAGTGTCTTTTTCTTATTTTCCAGCAGTTCAGAGGTCCCCTGCGTCTCCCAGGTCTCTAACAAACGCTTTTTTTTTCTTTTCTTTTTCTTTTTTTTCTTTTTTTTTTTTTTTGCCATTGACTCTTTGCCATGCCTTGGGGTATGCTTCATAATAGAAGGGATGTTTAGGAGAGTCTTCCTTTGCAAGCAGTAACACTACAAAGCACTTTCTTGTTTTTTCAGAGTGAAAGAATTGAAAAAGGCCAAGGAACTTGAAGACCCGCAGCAGCAGCATCCCGTAGCAATGTGACATTGCTTTTCAGACTGTTTTCATTTTCTGTTTTTAGCAGAGACATGCAACAACAACAAAACAAAACAAAACAAACAAAACCCACTGCAGTTTGCGGAAGCTCAACTGCAGGATTTTAACAGTAATGTTTTGGTCATTGCATTTGCACTTTCATGGACAACTTTTAATTTGTTCAGCAAGACATCTTGGAACTCAATCTTCTGTTGGATCATGGGAGAACAAGACACCAGGAGGAATCTGTGAGAGGCTTCCTTCTCTCAGAAAGTAACGGTTATCCTCATCTAGGGCTGTATTCAAACATCGTGTGGAACTGGACAAACATTATACCAAAAATATAGTTAAAGGTGGGAATGCACGAGCAACAGAGAAAATGCTATTCCTGCACCTGTCAATCATTTCCAAGAAGCTGAATCTTTGGGATTCTCGGTGGAGGGCTTAGATCGTACAAATCTTTATTGGGTCCGTGTGTTCTCATTTCCTTTGCTCTTCAATTTTTTTTTTTTAATCTCTCTACAGCACACTTAATGCAACTTTTTAAATCTGCAGGTTTTTAATGTCTTGTGGAAATTTGCAGAGGGGTGGATGTGTGAAGCAAACGGGTAATGCATGGGAAATAAGGAAGTACAGCTTAAGGAAAGTTTGAAAGTTTCTTTCGTATGTATGGTTTTTTCCTAGAACCTGCAAAGTCTATCAGTCACCATGTACTTTTTCTCATGTCCAGCACTTTATTTTTTGCCTTACTTTCATGGGAAATGAAAGTTATGTAGAATAATTAGTCAAGCATGTAGCTTTTTTAATTTAATTTTTTTTAAGTAAACTTGGAAATTCTTAGTCATTCTGAGGAACCATAAACATTGCCTGGACATTATGCCACTTAGAAGATCAGTGTGGTGCTGCGTTCTGGCCAGTAAATTCCATATTTTGGCGATATTTCATCAAAAATGAGCAGTTTCTGTATATATAGAAGGTAGAAATGGAAAATGAGAAATACTATTTGAAAGGGATTATATTGATTAATTACTAAATATTTTATTCACAAAGGGTCAATAACATGGCAAGATAAAATTATTATTTGTATAGTTTTGTCTGAATGAGCGAGAAAAGTGTGGATGTATTGTTTGTACATATTGTATATATTAAAACAGAGATATGTGCATGAATTCAAGAAAAAAAGAAATGAAAAAAAAGCAAAGCATTAGTGGCTATGGTCTGTAAAATGAAACAAAAACTTTATTTCACTATAAGAGTACTTTATTTTAAATGTTCTTTAGAAGAACATTTTGCTAAAGCATGACTAAACTGCAAAAAAAAAAAGAGCTACTGTATTTAGACTTAGGAAAAAAGGCAGAGTTAACGTTACAAAAAAAATTAAAAAAAAAAAAAAGGATATGTTTACATTTAATTTTGGCTACCAGGAGTTTATTTAATTTTACTTTAACTTTTTTTGCCAATGGTGCCAAGTAATGTGAATGCTAATATTGCTTAAGAAAATTAAGTTAATTTTGCAAAGCAGATAATCATAAGAAAAACCAGTATATAGCTTAACACCATCCACTCACTCCAATAAAGAACACTTAGAATGAACATAAAGTGAAAAAAAAAAAAAAGAAATAGTCTGAAAGTAGAAAAATATGTTTCACATTTTCATATCTCCTGCTGGAAGTCAGAAAATGTAATAAAAATTGCACAAAAAATTAACTAAAAATTAAAATGATGCAAACTGGTCTTGTAGGGGTGTCATGGTATATTACTATTTCCACATAATGAGGAGCCAAAGAAATCAGATACTTAAAAAAAAAAATAGAAACTACTAATGTTAAATTAAGAGAGGGTAAGTTAGTATTTGCTGATACCAGTTTAAAATTTCCAAGCTAAGTCTGAAGATCAGGTGGTGTAAAGTTAATGACAATTAGTTTTGTTCTTACTTGATTTTGGCCATCAACTGTAAGTTAAAATGCAAGGCTTGTTGTGAAGCCTAAAAATATTCACAAATAAGAAGCTTTTAAACTGGTGTCTTTGGAAGGAAGGTATATACAAAAGGATTGGGGTAAAAACTGGGGTCAGTGCTCTTGGTGCCTTTTCTATAATTGTACTTGTTTTTTAATTACTTCCTTTCACTGCCAACCTTGAATTACTGTACAGTATATGTCTTACTGCTCGTGATCAGCTCTGACAACAGTGACAGTCCCACAATGAACAGCCACCTGTACATTTGTAAACTGACCTAACTCAATTTTTTTTTTAAGTGTGTGGCTCATGCTGCAGCTGTGGCAGTCCCAAAACATCTATTATTTTACAAAATTGGGCCTGTAGGAGAACATTGAGTATTATACACTCATACACACATATACATAATTGCACACACAAATGGGAATAGAATGTGAAGGCCAGATCTTTTGAAATGTCCTGTATTAAAACTGAAAGAATTTAGACATGTTTATTCCATTTATTATAATGAAAAGAACGGATCTTTTTAACAAGAGTAATGACCTCAGTGGATTTGTTTTAACCCTCACATTTCTACAAAAAAAAAAAAAAGTTTCACATACATTATTAGATGGGCAAAATAGAAGACTCAGTAAGATATAGAAATACTTAATGTCACTCTTCCAACTCAGAGGGTCTTCATAGAGGGAAGAGAAAGTAGGTTTAATGCCTACTGAATAACCCACCTATATAACATTGACCACTGAGTTAATTAAAAATGCACTTCCACTGAAATAATGCATTTCTGATCGCCCTTTTCTTGGTTGTGGATCATAGTTTTGTGTATAAGATGATAGGTAAGCGCAGCTTTCTTGGATAATCTGAATTCCCAAGTGCCAGGAGTAGGATTTCATTATAAAAATTAATAGCTAATATTATTCTGTCTCCTGAAAATTTAATTGCTATTATTACACATTTGAAATCAGCTGTACTGTGTGAACGAAATAAAGACTATAACATGAACCCCCTCTATGGTTGCACGGTCGCTTATGGCAGTTCCACACAGTAGTTGGCGCCCAACGAGGGGTCCCCAAGACTTGCATGTAAAACTAGTCTAGATGTCTCCTTTTTTGTAAGTTTTATTTTTGTAATTGTGCATGTAAAGCATCACTGAATCAATGGATCTGTTGAAGAACTCAGCTGCTGGAACCATGCAAAATGTTTTGAATTGCCCTTAAAATATGGAAAATGTTTTCTGAATGCTTTATATTCTTTCTGCTGTAAATTAAAAATGAAGAAAATTTCCCCATACTAAGTGTGGTGTGTTTTGTTCTTAATTTACATTTCTCGGCCATTCAAAACTAGAGCACATTTCAAGCTTATCCATTTAAGAAAACAAAGTTTGTGTCCAGAATTTATCTATCTCTGATGAACATGATTCACACAGACCCTCCAATGTACATCTCAGGACTGTTCTACTCAATTTTCAAATAAGTTATTTAAAAGGATTAGAAAGAAATCATTTAAAATCTTTGGACTTTAAATTCCAAACTGAATGAAAAACATGTAATTAAGAAGTCTTCTGGGTCACAAATGCCAGTTTTCCAAACTGTTGAAAGTCCCTCCATCCCCAGTCAGAATATTTAGTCTA
The DNA here is from genome assembly GCA_023553655.1 of Myrmecobius fasciatus. Lineage (NCBI taxonomy): Eukaryota > Metazoa > Chordata > Mammalia > Dasyuromorphia > Myrmecobiidae > Myrmecobius > Myrmecobius fasciatus. The sequence continues at coordinate 29,390 of JAJPUD010006881.1, read as the reverse complement.
GGCTCTCTTTACTTATCCCATGTGAATTAATGCAACAAGAGCTGGTCTCTCCCTTAACAGCTTTTTCCTATTTTTGAATCTATTCTACTCCAATCTGGGATTTCATTAATATCATACAGATACACAGATATCCACAGATACAGAGCACAACTCAATGCTTTCAAGAGTGGTTATGGGAACATACACACAAAAAATCATCTTTCATAGATCTAATGCTGGAAGGAACCTTGGAGGTTCCCTTTTGTCTAATCCCTAATTTAGTGCATATGACCAGTTCCTGTGATATGCAACTAAATGTTTGACATCCCTTTGTTATTTTAATTTGGGAGGAATGGAGACAAAGATCTCCCAGAACCTAAGTTTCATTTACATAGCCTTCAGAAACTCACAACCAAGACACAAGGATTTAGTGGAAGACCTCTTTTTTTTTTTTTAATTTTATTTTTTTTTATTTGCAAAACATATGTATGGGTAATTCTTCAACATTAACCCTTACAAAGCTTTCTGTTACAAATTTTTCCTCCCTACTCCCTACCCCTTCTCCCCACCCCTCCCCTAGATGGCAGGATATCCACTACATGTTAATTATGTTAAAATATTTGACAAATCGAATATATGTATACATATTGTGGAAGACCTTTCTTAAAAACTGCATTTATGAAGTCACTCACCTGCTCACAAACCTATACTGGTTTCCTATTACCAACTCAAATCCAAATTATTCTGCTTAGCTTTGAGATCCTCCAAAATCTGTCCTTATTCCATCTAATTTATTTACTCCCCCTAAATGTACCCTCTTCCTGTCAAACGTCCTCACTATTCTTGTTCTTGCCTCTCTATTTTTGCCTGCAAGGTTCTAAAGACTTTTATTCCCCTCTGTTTATCCAAATTCTACCCATCCTTCAAATTCCACATACTGGTCCCAACTTGTCAGCATAGCTTTCCAAGACACAAATTTCTGAACATGATCAATTTAAAAGCATGAATTTACCAATAAGTAGGTCTTAGCTTTCTCTGCCAAGCTAAGATACCCTCCAACAATGGGGAGATAGTGTTTTTGTAGGGTTTGGGGGAGGACAGAACAAAGAACAGGACTTCATAGGCAGGGAACAAGCTATGATTGTTTACAAGAGCTCAACTTGTATCAAGTTGGCAAAATCAATGATTGGTTAGAAGTTAGGAACGAGGGACTAAGGAAAGCAGACTTCCTCAAAGCAAGCATATAACAGTAATTAGCAACAACAAAAAAAAACCTTACTTTTTTTTAACAATTCATTGCAGGCAGCTGAATTTCTGAACAAAGTTCAGAAACAAGAACCATAATTTACACTTACTGGACAAAATAAATTCATTGTCAAAACCAACTAAAAGACACAAAATCAATTTGATTATTTCAGTTACTGAAGCACTTGTTTTCTTACTAAAGTTATATGGCTGTCACTCAGGTCTCCAGCTAGCCTATAGTCCCTGAAGGCTTCTCTAGTGATCAGCCCAGCATGCCTATTCCGGCCAAGCGCAAGATCAATGCTCAGTAAATTGCAGTAAACAGAACACAGATGACAATTTTGAGCTTGAAGGAATCACCTAGAGCAAAAAGTTAGCAAACTATGGCCAGAGAGCCAAATTACACCTGCTAGAAGAACTAAGAATATTTGGTTTTCATTTTACATCTTTACATACAGTAAAACTTTTATTTAAAAATGTAAAAACTAGGGAGAACTAGGTGGCATAGTGGAACCCGAGTTCAAATGTAACCTCAGACATATAATACTAGCTGTGTGACCTTGGGTAAATCACTTAACCCAATTGCCTCAGGAAAAAAAATGTAAAAACTATTCTTAGAAGGACAAGAGTTCTCGACCCCAGGCTAAACTAATCGCCTCATTCTTTAAGAAGATTCAGATGGGAAATGTTACTTGCTCAGTCACCACGGGAGCCGCACTTTGCGTGATAAAAACTTTTGATGAGCTTCAGCTCAGCTGCGATTTGTACTTTTATTCATGACTCAACGTGAAGATACGTGTTAAACATGTAATCTCAGCTCCGACGTGTATATTCATTTAGGAATTACTTTCAAAAAGCACAGATGAAGCATACTCTGTGCTTTACAAAAGCAGCCTGCACCTGTGATTATTTAGCATCCTAATAAGGCAACCTGTGGAGGGGGAGAAGTCAAATCTTATATCTGCCTGGCAGTACTCGTACTTTTCATAATACCTCCCGTCTTTCACCCAATTTTCAAGGGAGTTTGCGTTGCTCGCCTTGTTGGGGCAAGCATCTCCTAACATATTCACGCCCCATGGGACGTGGAGCATGCGCGGGGCAGGAGAGCAGCGCGCATGCGCATATAAGGCCCAGTGGGGGTGAACTCCTGCTCTCCTCCCCGCCCCCACTTAAGGACAAAAGTGTCCACGATGAGGCCGGGGAGATTCATTAAGGCGCTGCCCCCGCCTTCACTTACCCAGGCTACTTCTTTTCCCCCCAGTTGAGCCCAGGCCCCGGCACCGAAGCCGGCCGTCCTTGCGTTTTCCTACAAGTGTCCACATAAACTCAACCAGAGGCGGGGAGAAAAAAAAACCCAGAGTGAGAGAGAGCTCCGTGGAGAAGACGGAGCAAAGTGAGAGGGAGGGTACAGACAACGGTCATCACCACTCTCCCTCTCCCTCTCCCTCTCCCTCTCTCTCCTCTGTCAGTCATAGCGCCTTGAGAGGCGTAAGCTTTCGTTAGAACCGTTGAATCCGTTAGTCGAAATGCGCGCGCGCCCTGAGTTTGCGCGTGCTCGGAGAGCGTGTGCGCGCGCTCCTAGCTCCCGCCCTTTCCTACTTCCTCAGGGAGAGCTGCGCCCTCGCGAGCGCATGCGCCCAATCCCGCTTCCTCTCCCGTGAGGGCGTAAGAATAGACGTGCGGGCGTACATACGTGAGTACGCCTCGTCTCCAGGCTCCGCCCTCTCCCGGCTGTGTGTCAGCAGCCGCGCCCCGCCTGCCAGTCAGAGAAGTAGGCGACGGAATCCGGGAACCCGTGAGCCGCTCACCCTCCGAGCCCCAAGGCCCCGCAGATCCCTTCGAAGCCATTTCGTTCCCGCCTCCGGGGCCAACCGCCGAGATGTGAGTGCCGCGCCGTGTACGCGAGCCGAGACTCTGGGAGGGGTGCGCCGGAGCTCCGGGGTTGCCTTCGGTCCCGCCCCCCCCCGCGGCCGGGGCGTGGCCTTCTCGTGTGGCTGGGGGGCCTCCCCCGGGTGCGAGGGACGCCCCAGCTCATTTGAAGCCCACTTATATCCCTACTGTGTGTCAGCTGTGTGCTGAGCTCCGGGGATACCAAAAGACACCCAAGGCAGGCCCTGCCCTCGAGGGTCTTACCGTCTAAGAGGGGGAACTGGCGAAGCCTTGTGTCCAAATCGGCTAGGGACGTAATTAAATGGGGTTAGGGAGACTTCTCGGAGGAGGGAGGACGGGACTGGGGGACTCTCACCCTGCTCCCAAGTCCGGCCCGCCCCGCCTTCCTGCCTGAGCCCCCCACCCTTTCCGCTTTGGAAGGTGCAGAGCAGCAATAATAACGATGGACAAGCATTCGGAAACAGCTGACGTTTGGGTAGAACCTTGTGAGTGATTTCCAAGTGCTCTGAATTCAGAGGCCTCAAGACCCTCTATGGGGATGGGAACTGTGGGGCTCCAGCCTGGGCCTCTGTCAGTGTGGAGGGCCTGAGGGTTTGGCCCCGGCTGGAACTTCCCCGGTGTCTGCCGACAAGTTGTCCCGCCGCCGGGCAGGCCAAAGATTTCTCCCCGCGGCTGTGTATTTGCTCCCCATGTCTGCTCCGGAGTGTTTGCTTGAAGGAATTTGAGGGGATCTTGTATGAGTGCACTGCAGAATGGGACTGTTCGGCATGTGTTTCCTGAGCCGACCCACGCGTGGCACCCCGTGGATGAAAGGAAGCAGTGGGCCGAAGGGAGATAGAATCAGGGGTCTGCTCGCTTCTGGGGAAGAGGATGCCTTCCCCCACAAGAAAGTAGCAAGAGCTGCTGGTACCGTACCAGCTTGTTATTAGCCCCATTTTACCCTTAAGGAACTTATGAGGCAAGCAGGGGTGAGTGGCTAGTGAGACTCTGAGGCAGGATGTAAAGTCAGGTCTTTCTGATCCACCGCCCAGCACTATCCACCGAGCCACCTTAGCTGTCCCAATCATGAGAGCTACTGTGTTCAGTCGTGTCTGACTCCTCCTGACCCCTTGGGGGTTTTCTTGGCAAAAACTCTGGAGGGGTTAGCTGTTTCCTTCTGCAGTTCATTTTACAGATGAGGAAACTGAGGCAGAGGGGGTAAGTAACTTGCCCAGGGTCACCCAACTAGTACTTGTTTAGGGCAGACATCCTCCCATCTTCCTGACTCCAGACCTACCTGCTCACCCGTATGTACAAGGTAATATTAAGCATTACTATGGTACAATCAGTTAGAAAGCTGACACCTGCTTTTGAAGAATTTAAATTCCAGTTGGAAAAACAACACAAAAATAACCTTACATGGCTGCCTATGATCAGATATCAACTAAAAAAATAATAAAAAGTATTTATTCCAGCTTAGGTCAAGGAATACCATTTCCTTCAAAGCAGCACTGTAGTGCCACCTTTTAGAACAAAAATTTCCTGAATCTATCCCTCCCAGTTTTTGACAATTTCTTCTTTTTGCAATTACTTTGTATTACCTTATGTATACTTTATATTTGTGTGATAGATCTCAAGCTTCTTGAGGTTGGGTACTATTAAAATTTTCTTGGCTTTGCATCCCTAAACGTCTAAGCACCTTAACTCATGTGCTTTACACATACAAAGAAAGGGCTTAATTAAACATTTGTTGAATTCATGAAAAAATTAAGATTTGAGCTTGGCCTTAACGGATAATTAAATTCAGAGCACTGCTTTGATTCCTGAAAATTAGGTTCAGAGACAGATGAATTCTGCCATTTCCTAATGGAAATGAAATGAAGTGAAGGGGAGATTCACAGCTCTTAGGCTTAACTATGAAGATACCCTGAATTACTTTATATACCTTATGTGAATTAATTTTCTTGTTCAAAATTAAAATTATTAGCTTCCCTTATGCCATGTTCTGGTGATTTTATCTTTACCACATTTCTCTGAACGTGTCCCCTTCTCTCCTGTGGCACTGCTCTTGCAGTGATGCAGGCCCTTTTCACTCACACCTACCCAATTGTAATAGCCTTCTGGTTGATTTCTCTGTCTCATGTCTCCCTTCCAGATTGTCTTCTCAGTTGTCGATGACCTTCCTAAATCTCAAATTGGACCATCCCCCTTCTCTATTCAGTAAACTCCAGTGGTTCCCTATTGCCTCTGGAATCAATATGAAATCCTCTGACTTTTAAAGCTCTTCATAACTTAGAGCCTTGGGGCAGCTAGGTGATGCAGTGAATAGAACACCAGCTCTGAAGTCAGGAGGACCCGAGTTCAAATTTGGTCTCAGACACTTAACACTTTCCTAGTTGTGTGACCCTGGGCAACTCACTTAACCCCAATTGCCTCAGCAAAATAATAATAATAAATAAATAACTTAGAGCCTTCTTATTTTTCCAGTCTTTGTGTGCCATATTAACATCCACATACTCTACAATCTAGTGCCTTCATTATCAATATCTTATTTGTACATCCTTGCTCACTTATTGTCTCCTCCCATTAGATGGAGAACTTGAGGACAAATTCTGTTTTTGTCTTTTTATCTCCAGCATTTAGCACAGTGCCTACCCCTAGTAAGTGCTTAATAAGTGCTTATTGACTTAGCTTGTACTAGATTAGTTGTTAAAAAAAAAATTTAAATTTAAAAAAAAAAAAAACTGAGGACACTGCCTCTGACACTAGCTGGTCTCTATTTTCTAAAGCCCAATTTCCTCCTCTGCAAAAAAGGGAGAATACCTTTAGGCCCTACTTACACCACTGGGTTGTTGTAATGATCAGATAAAATAATGTATAGCAGAATCTTTGCAAACCTCAAAGTACCATCTAAATGTCAGCTATTATTTATTTTAAAAATGATATTAACTTCTGAAAATAGGAATTTAGAAGTAGTATATCTTGTATCTGGTGATGATATACAGCAGAATATGTTGAATTCAATCTAGCTCCTCTGGAGTGCATAATTCACAGCATCTCAGAAATGTTGGAAAATTTCAAAGGAAGTAGAAGAATTTAGAAGACACTCACTTTGTTATTGTCAAAAATAATACGTTTAAAGGAAAAATTTAAGGCAGCTATTGTTCCATTGTAGTTTATCTTAGTGTTGTTCTGGAAAGTCAGAAGACCTCATCTATTCCTAGGTCTCGATTTAGATTTACACTGTATATTTCCATATGGCTGAATTCAACTATATACAACTACTTCAAAGGATTCATTATTTGCACTAGCTGGTACCTAATTATATTCTCAGATATACATTTCTCTAGAAAATGTGTTATAATTTGCTGATGGTTATAATTTTGTATGCTGCAGGTCAACAAGTGGACCTCCTCCTTCTGGGGCTGCCTCTGGCAGTAATCGCCGACTTCAGCAGGCACAAAATCAAGTAGATGAGGTATGACTTTGGGTCCTTGTAAATCTATAACGTCTAACTACAGAGATGGAAAAGATTAGTTATTAACTATAAACTGTGAGCACTCTGGACTTGAATTGAAAAGTATAATGCAGAAACATCATAGATATCCACCTCCTTAGCTCTAACAGCTTTGATCTGGGCAGAAGTCAGACACTCCCTAATTAGAATGAATACATGTATGGCCATAAATTGAACTTTGCTTTTTAAAAAAATTCTCAGAAAGTTGTCTGCCAAGTTGTGTCACACCCACTAGAGTACTGTAAAGATTAGGTTTATAGATATCATAGTCACTTTCAACTTAACTGCCATTCATATGGACACACAGATTGCTTCTCAAGTGTACACTGTCAGTCAATCAGTAAACCTTTATTAAGTGCCAGACACTGTGTTAAATACTTGGACAGAAAAAAATGGCAAAAGGAGGCCTTATGGAGCTTGCAATCCAATGAGGGAGACAGCATGTAAATAAATATATGAGCTACTGGCCTCCACACTTAAATTTTTACCTGTCCTCTAATTGAGAGGCTGACTAAATGAAATACAGATTTTTTCCCCAGTGTTATAGGACAATCAAAATTGATTAGAGTTTATGGATTTTTAAAAAGTCTTCTTGACAATACTTGCAGATTGTCTTTGGCCTGTTTAAAGATAACCTATGTTGAACTTATAATGGAGCCACTGAGCTGTGGGACTTATTTATGTGTACCTGGAACTATACCACATGTTGCAGGGGCTTGGGGGCAGGATGGGACATGATGTTAACTAGTTACTCAGGAAAAATTCCAGAAAAGACATTTATTGCTCAGCACTGATATGCACATAGAGGCATATATTAGGATCCACTTCAGGTACTAATTGCTCTGTGACCACACTAATGTCCTTCCTCCTTTTGGGAGTTTGCTCATCTATAAAATGGGGTAGTTGGTGGAGATCATGTGACCTATACATATAAAGTGGCTTTGCCAATCTTTAAAGTTCTAGTGAAGATAGCAACTACTAAAGTTTTTAGAATCTTTTGTATTTTATTTCGTCAAATTAACAAACTTTTAATTGTATTTAGAATTGGATATATTAGAATCATAGCTGGGTTTTTACAAGCTGCCTGAAGGGAGAGTTTCTCAGTCCTTTGAAGGACCAAAAACTCTGAGAGATAGACAAGATCAGACAACTTATTTCCTGTATAAATTACAGTAGGGAATTATTTTCTATTAAGCATCTGTAGGTGGAAATGTTAGAAAACAGTATTTTTTTTTCCCCAAAGTTCTCTAGGTATTAACAAAATAAGAAATGGCACATTATTTCAAGGTCCACATTAATTCACTTTTAATTGCTGCAGTTGTAGGAACAAGCTGTTTTTGGTTCATGGGTGATTGAGCTGCTCCTTTCCCATTTCTGTTGCATATATATACTTGAGTTGCAAGTTTTAAATTTATTCATTTTTTTCCACTGCACCTGCTTTGTAAAACACAGCTCAGTAAACATGGTAACATGAAGGTTTGATAGTCTTCTATTAAATTCTGAAAAATCACAGTTTCTCAGAAATTCATTTTAATTCTGTTATATCACTGTTCCTTTTTAATGATAACATTGTAGTTATTCTTTGCTTTGGAAATTTAGTTGGGCCCCTGGGAAAAAAACTTGGGAGGGGAAATGCAACAATTTGATTTCCTTGGAAAATTCCATTCACTTCTTTAACTTTTGTGAGCCTCTTGGTTTAGGTAGTGGACATTATGCGAGTCAATGTGGACAAAGTTCTGGAGCGAGATCAGAAACTTTCCGAGTTGGATGACCGCGCTGACGCGCTGCAAGCAGGGGCTTCCCAGTTTGAGACAAGTGCAGCCAAATTGAAGAGGAAGTACTGGTGGAAGAACTGCAAGGTGAGGTCACTCCCTCTTGACAACTTTCTCTTCACAGATCCTGTCCTTCACTCAGGGTGATTTGGGCCTAGAGAGCTTTTTGTGAACACGAATACACAGGCATCTGGCCATCATGAGTCTGGTTGTCCAGAAAAGAAGGCTTCTCTTTGTGGAGTCTGTACTCCCAGAGATGAGCTTCCTGGGTACCTAGAATCGTGGAAAGTACTAGGATTTTGGAATCCAAAGGTCCTGCTGGAGTCTTCAGGGAACAGATTGAACAAATGACTTTCTGAACCTTGTTTTCTTCATCTGTCAAATCAGGTTTGAGTCAAGGAACATTGAGGTCTAGTTCAGTTCTGAGTCCTGTGATCCTCAAAGTGTTTAAAAACAGATGGCATAATGTAGCGCATTCAGAGAATGCTGTGGGCAAATCATGGCCCTTCTTTGAGTCTCAGAGTCCTCATCTGTTAAAGGGGAAGGAGGGAGATAGAGCATATGGAATGTTGCTTCCACGTACTTTCCCTCTCTGCCTCACAGGATTGTGGAGAGAAAAGTTTTATACATCTTAGTGCTATGTGAATGTTAGACGTCATTGTTTTTTCTGTCCCTCCATACTAATGAGAGTTCCCCAGAGTCTGTGACAGGCTTATACAGAGTTAGGTATCCAAAGCCACACCCAGAATTCAGGGAATCTCTGGCAGAACTATGGGCACAGGAGACATAGCCCATATTAGGGATGCACTGGTCAGCATGCTAGCATGCTTGGCAGAAGATTAGAAAATAGCCACAAAATGCAGTGGTCAAAGAAGACCAATATACTTTTTAGAGAAGATCAAATGTGCCCTTTTAAGATTTGGGATCCTTTGTCTGATTGTTTGGAAAGTTTTCACCCAGATGAAGTAGTAATATTATCCTCCAATGGAGAACCAGGAATGTGAGTTTCTTGATCTCCAGAGAGATAAGTAGACCAGAACAAGATCTTGTGTAGCTTAGAAGTCCAGAGTCTGTTTATCAGAAATGCTCTATGTCATGAAATGACAGCTTTTTCTCCCTGAAGCCTTATACTCAGCTGAGTATATGGATAGGTGGTTCTTGGTTGTAATCCTAGTTCCTTTGTCCTCTCAAAGACCACATGCCAGGCCCTCCAGTCTTTTAGTGAAGAAGTTGCTAAATGTTGTTATTCTGACTGTGGCATCATGATGTTTGAATTCTTTCTTCTTGATTGCTTACTGTGTTTTCTTCTTGATCTGGGAACTCTGGAATCTGGCTATAATATTTCTGGAAGTTTTCATTTGGGAATCTCTTTCAGGTGGATAGTCTTAGATGGTTTTAGGATATCAGAGATTTTTTTTTTTTTTTTTTTGTAATTTCTTGAAATATAATATCTTGGCTCCATTTTTGATCTGGGCTTTCAGGTAGTCCAATAATTCTTAAATTCTCTCTCCTTGATCTATTTTCCAGGTCAGTTGTTTTTCCAATAAGATACTTCATGGTTTTTTTTCCTTCATTCTTTTGACTTTGGTCTATTGTTTTTTTATGTCTCATGGAATTATTAGCTTCCTTCATTTCTTTTCCAATGAGTAGAAAAATCTGATCTGTTTCTTATCAGGATATTTCACTAGTATATAGTATTCTTCAGTAAACAGGATAATCTACACTTTTGAAGATATGGAATTATGTTTTGTTACAGATGTGGGCAATACTAATTACTGTTGTGATTGTCATCATCATCATCATCATTGGTGAGTGGATGTGCTATATTAAAAAATATATACTTTTTAGTTTTAGATGTAAAATCCCAAAAGTCTTAAGCCATTAAAGCCTGTCAGATATCCAAAAGTGTCTCTGGTCCTTTTCTCTCTCTTCCCTTTTTCTTCTCTGTCCTTTCTTCCCTCTCTTTCTCTCTTCCTCTCTCCTCCCTTTCTTCTCCCTTCTTCCTCTCTTTTCTCTCTTTTCTCTTCTCTTTTTCCTTTCCCCTCTCCCTATTCTCCTCTCCAGTCTCCTCTCTTTTCCCCTCTCCTTTTTTCCTCTCAGTTCATTTCCTCCAGTAATATTTAACCATATGATTATGCTACTTTACTGTATAATTAAATTTGATTTATTCTTTTAGCTAAATCTTATTTCATGACTTCAGTAAATCCCTGATCTCTTCAGTATGGGTATTCTCTTTTAATCTGTTTCTAACAGAGCACTACCTCCTTTCAGATATTTATATTAAAGCTGATCTCCTTCCTCTGACTGACATAGTCCATTGTCATTTTTAGCCCAGTAGTTGGAAATTGTTTAGAGAAATGTGTCTCCTGGGACTCTTATTCTGCAGATATTAGTGCGTGCCTCCTGTAGAAAGAAGTAATATGAACAGAGCTTTTTTTTTTTTTTCCCCTGGAAAATCCCAACCAGTTCTACTTAAAGTCTAGATAAAAACCATTTAGGAGGATATAACCAATATGGAATTTTCAAAACCTGTAACCAAAAATTATTTAAACTGAAGTATTAATTTTAGATAAAAATTATGAATGTGAATTAATATAAAAAGTATTAATTTCTTTTCTTCTATACCTTTTCCTTGTTTTTTAGTGTGGAGTGTTTCTTCATGAACAACCAATGAAGCTCAGGCCTGTGGTTTGAGAAATGTCATCAAGTCTTTTGACTTAAGCCTGCTGTATTATCAAATTTGTGTACTGTTATATATAAAACAAAATTATTTTTGTTGGTTAATGTAAAGTTCAATTTATAGGAAATTGTCTCAAATATGTATGTGTGTGTGCATACTCACACATATATATGTACATATATACACACACATACATACATACTATACTTCTAACTAGAAATGTCAGTAGCCCAACTCTCATATTGTACAGTGCCTTGATAAACTTCCATATGGGCTGATAAAAAGGGCTTCTTTAGAACCAGAATTTCATGATTTAGAAGTAATATTGCTATTAACTTTCTAGAAACAGGGTTAAAAAAATTTGTTCCAGCCTGTTTTCCTCTTCACATGAATTCCATATTTTCTAAACTACATTTTAAACCAATGAATGATCAGATGTACAATGTGTGCCTTCCTGAAAGAAAACTAAACTACTGCTTAGCACAAATCTGCCATGTTGAACAGAATGTGCCTTATTTTGATATTTTTCTGATGCCTTATCAAATAACCCACTACCCTCTGTAAACACTACTGATTGTTTTTCATTGTATTTCACGTCAGATGGTGATGAAATGTGAGAGTTTAATTCACCTTTACAATGTTGGCAAGAGAACATCTTCTGAGTCATTGCAGAGGATGCGTAAAATGCTTGCTTTCCCTACCATTGTAGCCTGTCACTTGATAAGTGTCTGTATACATATATGTTATTTATTTATATACACGTGTGTATATGTGTGTGTGTATATATGTATGTATACACACACACACACACAAACATACATCACTTTAACCAAAAATAATTTCTTTAAAAACATGACTTTTGGAATACCGTGGATAGTATCAAAATTTCTATTTTTGCCAAAATGTTAAATGCCAATAAAGATTTTTGGCCTTTTCCAGTTAAGGTATGTTTGCCATAGCTTAAGAAAGTGCAAGATGAGGTCATTTGCAGAAGAATTAGAATATTGACATTGCCTTTAAACTTTGTATTGCCTTACAAAACTTTCTTTCCTCCTTTAAAGTGCTTTAGTTTCTGTGTTTTTGCTTCTGTTTTTACCTAAAAAGCCAAATCAGAAGTGAAGTGGAACCTGTTCACTCCTCTGCACCTTCACCATACTGTCCATCTAGTGTATTTTATCTGGTAGTCTGCAGTTGATCATACCTCTTTTGGCATGTCCCCAAGATCTGTATATGAAACAACTTTGTGGTACCTAGTCACACTATTCATGACTTTGACTCATAGTTCTTGGCCCCAGTTACAGTTGGTGGTATGTTTTTGTTTCTCCCAGTTCTCCCTCTATTTCCCAAATCACACGTCTAAATTATGCTTTCTTTTTGCCCTTTGAGGTGGCCACTGGCACTTTTTATGTGGGAGACATGCACAGGAATTAGGAATTTTTCACATGACCAAATTTATGAATAAAGGGTTACTTTGGAAATAGCTAGCGTTATTTATTTATTTATTAGTTATTTCAGATTTCATCCATCACATGCATCAGTTACTCTTCAAAAAAAATACTTTTTTTGTGTCATAACACATGACTTGAACAGCAGATTATATGGATAGACAAAATAACCACAGGAGATCTTAGGGCCAAAATGAGATTTCAGCATAATGTGTACTCGTTCTGAAATTGCTTCAGTTTTTGTGTATAACATAACAAAACTTGTGACATAAAGGGCAAATGAGAGTTGAGTTCAGTTTTCTTAATGTCTGTTCCTCTGCTATCACTGAAATATTTTATCGTTATGTAGAAACAACTTGTGCTTTGTACAGCTCTGGTGGGAGAGCAGATACTTTACTAAGTATCACGAATATCTTTGCAGAGATTCCCCTGGCTGTCATGCCAACACTTTGGTGCTCCTTCCTTTGCCTTGGCATCTAACCCCATTTAGCCCACCAGTTACTGCCTTCAGCCAGGAATGCCTTGCTTGTCTCTGACCATGTGTCTAAACTGGGGCCTTCCCCTGCTGTAATATGCTGAATAAAAGGTTTATGGATGTAATGCTCGTATTTGTGTTCTTGCAAGGTCGTAAACAGGAATTTTTGAGTGAGGGGGGTGTCCCAGAACTGATGTGCACCCTCTTTTTTCCACTGCTGTCTCCTCCCTGTTCCCCTGTCTCCCCATTATCTGCTTCCACACTGAGCATTGTGGAACTAATCATTTCTCCCTCTTCAAGGGAGAAGCTTATAGACCCAGGTGATCCCCACACAAATACTGTCAAGGAATCACTAAAGGTGAGAAGGTGTCTCCAGTCAGCTGGTCAATCCATAAACTGAAAAGGAGTCCCTGCTACGTGACCAGCTTGAAAACCTCCAAAGAGGAGAAAACCATGATGCTTTGGCATCCCCTGATTGTGGGGATACATTTCCTTCAGTGGGGCCTCAAATTCGTGGAGTCAAGGCAAAGCAGCCTAATACCTTTTCCATGTTCCCTGACACGGACCCAACTGACATCCCACCTGAGTCATTGCTTCTCCAGTACTGATAAGCATTAACAAATTCCTTCAGTTGATTCTGTAAGAAAGGAACTCGGACCCTTTTACATCTTATCCTGGTTGCCTTTTCTAGACAATTTGATCAAATGTCCTTCCTCAACTGTGGCATCCAAAGCTGAACTTGCCACTCCAGGGGAGGTATCATTTGTGCTGGTTGGGAGGGGGAGGAATAAGCATTTATTAAGCACCTACTGTGTTCCACACACTACTAAGTACTTTTTACAAATATCATTTAATCCTCACAACATCCCTTAAAGTCTCTGTTCATATCCCGGTTTTGCAGTTGAGTAAACTTGGATTAAATGACTTGCTCAGAGTCACACAGCTAGTAAGTGTTGAGGGTAGATTTGGATTCAGGTCTTCCTGATTCTGGGCCCTGTGCTCTGTTTTAGGACAAATTATAGAAAATTTGTCATCTTAATCTTGAAAGCTAGGCCTCTCTCTGGATGGCATTCAGTAGAAGATTTAGTACAAGAAATTTGCAAATTCCCTATAATCCCACTTTGAATTAAAAAAAAAATGCTAAATATTGCTCAAGTTCCCTTGGGAAATGAAATACTGATAATTGTGTGTAATCTTTACACAACTAATTATTCCTTTCCCCCCATTGCAGGACTAAAGTTAATCCCCATGTTGAGGGTTTTCACATGTACTTCTCCACTGTCATTTCCCCCAAGCATAAGTTATTTGTCTATTGTATATTTCTTTGGATGTCATGTCATCACCTCAACCTCAACATGTCCCTGGCCAATGTTTTCCCTCTTACCCCAAAATGTCTTCTGCATCTGCCTGGTCTCATATTAACAAGCACTGAAGTCACCCTTTTCTCCATGTATTTCCTGTCTGTCACCAAATGCAATTGCTCTGATTTGATTTCTCTCACAGTTGTCCCTTCCTTTTCAATCCCACTACCACTACCACTACCACTACCCTAATAAAAGGATGCATCATTGCACTAATAGATTATTGCAACAGCTTGTCTACTGGACTCCTTAACTGTTCTCTCCACACTTTGTTAGGTGCCTTATATCCTTAAGAATTTTTTTTTTATCTGTTGCTCTTTTGCACACAAAAAAACTCATGATCAAATATGACACTAGTTATCCAAAAACAAAGATATAGACAACATAGGAAAATCCATAAGCTCCTATTAGGGTTTTTTTTTTAAGTATACAGATTACATTTAACAAATTAGTAACAAAATGACTTGGATTACATCTTAATGTTTCATTTTCTTCTATGTATTTTTGTTGTTTTACTGGTGCTTTTTGGGGGCATCTCTGTACCCATTAATTCGCATCGCTGAATAAAATCTTCCCCTTCCCCCTACTTTTCCATAACAAATAGTCAAATAAGACAAATCAACAAGATTGGCCATGATTAACTGAAATGATGGCAGCTATGTGATACAGTGGAAGGAGTGCTGGGTCTAGAGCAGGAAGACTCATCAATCTGCATTTAAATCTAGCCTCATATACTAACCATTTGATCCTGAGCAGGTCACTTAACCCCATTTGCCTTGTTCCTCATCTGTAAAATGAGCTGAAGAAGGAAATGGTAAAAATTATTTGAGCGTGTCTGTCAAGAAAATCCCAGTGGGGCCATGAAGAATTGAACATAACTAAAATGAACAACAAACTGAAAAGATCTTTCATATTCTGTAGCTTTAGACCATCCTCTCTCTGTCAAGAAGCAGGAAGCATGCTTCTTTATCAGTCATAAAGTCATTTTTAACATCTATATTCATCACTGGATTCACTGCACTCATCAAGACTTAGGGAGTCTTTCAAAATTATTTTTCCTTCCAGCCAATCTGGAGAGAAATTTGGCTAAGGGGCTGTCAAACTGTACATACCCTTTGATCCAGCAGCATCTCTACTGGGCCTATATCCCAAAAATGTCATAAAGGAAGGAAAGGGACCCACATGTACAAAAATGTTTGTGGCAGGAAACTGGAAACTGAATGGATGCCCATCAATTGCAGAGTGGCTGAATAAATTATGGCATATGAATGCCATGGAATATTATTGTTCTGTAAGAAACGACCAGCAGGACGATTTCAGAGAGGTCTGGAGAGATTTGCATGAACTGATGCTGAGTGAAGTGAACAGAACCAGGAGAACATTATACACGGCAACAAGACTATATGACGATCAACTCTGATGGACATGGTTCTCTTTAACAATGAGATGATTTAGGCTGGTTCCAATTATCTTGTGATGAAGAGAGCCATCTGTACCCAGAGAAGGTTGTGGAAACTGAGGATAGACCACAACATAGCATTTTCACTCTTTTTGTTATTTGCTTGCATTTTGTTTTCTTTCTCATTTTTTTCCCTTCTTGAACTGATTTCTTTTATGCAGCATAATTGTGGAAATATTGATAGAAGAATTGCATGTGTTTAACATATATTAGATTGCTTGCCATCCAGGGTAAGGGGTGAGGGAAAGGGAGTGAGAAAAAATATTGAAATACAAGGTTTTGCAAAGGTGAATGTTGAAAACTATGCATATGTTTTGAAAATAAAAAGTTTTAATTTAAAAAAAATTGTTTTCCCTGAAAATACTATGAGGATTTGTATAAACTGTTGTACTAGTTACTCTACAAAACTTCATAATTTGACCTGCCTAACCTTACCTATTCTGCTTCATTCAGGTCAAAGTTATTATCTCATAAAGATACTCTAACAGGAAAGCTTAAAAAAAAAAACACAACAAAACACAGTGGTGCTTTGGGGAGAAGATGAGTATTGATTTTTGACAATGAGTTAAATCAGATGACAGTATCAAAGTGGAATCTCCAAATGGATCTGGAAATATGGGCAAGGAAATGTATTTTTAAGAGCTATCCGCCTAGAAGTAGTAGTTGAAACTGCCAAAATTAGGGGTTTTCTAAGAGAGCAGAAGTGTACAAAGAAAAAGCAGAGGGGGAGAGGCCTGAGATTTATACAGCACACTTCAGAGCAGAAAGAGGAACCTGCTAAATAAGTAGAAAAAAAGGCAGTAAAAATCAGATATTGCAGATTCTAAGTTTCATGCAAGGAAGTGTCAAATTCAGGGCACAGCTGTGGTGCAATGCATAGAGTGCCATGTCTGGAGTCAGGAATTCTCATCTTCCTGAATTCAAATCTAGCCTCAGACATTTCCTAGCTGTGTGACTCTGGGCAAGTTATTTAACTTTACCTCCGTTTCTTCATCTGTAAAATGAACTGGAGAAAGAAATGCCAAGAATCCCTAAAGGTGATCACAAAGAGTCATATATGATTAAAATAACTGAACAACCTGTCAGATGCAACCTCCCATTTCTGGCTGTCCTGGAATACTCTCCTTATCTGTCTCCTGGCTTCCCTGACTTCATGTCACAGCTAAAATTCTGCTTTCTATAAGAAACCTTTCCTATCCTCCTCATAGTCTAGTACCTTCTCTCTAGGGATTATGACCAGTTTATCCTATCTATACCTGTTTGTACATAGTTTTTAACATATTGTCTGCTCAACTAGATGGTAAGCCCCTTAAGAGCAAAAACATTTTCCCTAACTTTTCATTCCCATTGCTTAGCACAGTGCCTGATAAAGCAAAAAAAAAATTAAATGTTTATTGACTTCCTGATCAAAGAGAAGAAAGATGGAGAAAAATCTATTAGATTTGATAATGAGATTTTTAAATCATAGAATCTCAGAGTAGAATAGCCTTTCCAATTAGATCAGAGGTAAAAACACAGGTGCATATTTTACTACTATTTAACATAGCTCTAGATGCGCTAGATATAGCAATAAAACAAGAAAAATAAATTGAAAGAATAAACATAGACAAAGAAAATTTTCATCACTGCTGTAGATAATATAGTAGTTTGAAGAATTCTAGCAACTCAACTAAAAAATTAATTGCAGCAATAATTTCAGGAAAGTAGAAGAATCTAAAATAATCTACAAAATCATTAATATTTTTGAATATTGATTGACAAAACCTAGTAGGAAGAGATAGAAAAAGAAATATCATTCAAAATAATTGCAAGATATAGTAAATATTTGGAAGTTAATTTACTAAAATACTTAAGTTGTGCATCCCAAAGTACTTTGGAGACATCTTATGTGAATATAACCACAAGATAAGGGAGAACAAATGGAAAAATATCAGTTATTCATGATTGAATAATAGCAATAAAATTATACTACTAACATTGTACTAATTTAATTTACAGATTTAGTACTACATCAGTGAAGCTATCAAAGTCAATATATCCACTGAGTTAATTATGTTTGGGAAAAGGGAGAGAATAGGCAATAAACTACAGAAAACAATGGTTTTTGTCCTTCATCATCAAAAAGGACCAAAATGACATTACTATGATAGAGAAAAGTTACAGTGTGAACAAATGTGGCTGATCAGACCAATAGGAGCTCTGTCAGAGGGTGGGCACAAAAAGTCCATGTGAATATTTGCAGTGGACTTTCTAAATGTACACGTCCACATTTCTTTGGAGTTCTCTTCAATTTTGCTTTGCTCATAGAGCACAGCATCATCTCTGGGTGATCCCCTGCACCTTTCTTAGCCCCTTCTTCATACCTAGAGGCGAGCAGTGTGATCCTTAAAAGGCTGCTCAGACACTCAGGGGTCTGCTGAATCTCACTGCTACTTTCAGGAGAAGATGGCCTGAGTCACAGTGTATTGGTACCCAATGCTTCAACATTCACCTGTTGCCATAGCCTTTGAGAAGTCAAGGGAGGGATCCATGGGTCTGGAAGATTAAGTAATAGCAAGGCAAGTTAGGAGCATAATTAAAGCAGAGTCAACAGGGATAAAAAAGATAGGTGTGTGTGTATGTGAGGAGGGGGGTATATGGATATGTATATATTTATGTATCTTCATATGTGTATATAAATATATGCTTTCTTAACTATAGCCTGCTTGAGGATGGGGTAAGATAAAGGGAGGAAAAAAGAATAAAGTAAAAAAGGTGCATATCAGAGAACCAAAGGACAATTTACAAGGAAGTAAAGAAAAGATGGATACTCATGAATATAATTTCTTCTACTAATATATATATACATACTTTTTTGAACTACTAATTTGCTGTTATATGTTTTGAATCTTCCATAATGTTCTTCTAATTGTTGTTCTCTTTTATCTTATTGTTTTGTATTCCCTTTTCTGTTTTTTTTCTTATTTTGTTTAAAAAATTTTTTTAAAGAAATAATAATGGGTAGGAGTAGAAATCAAGGAGAACTTGAACCAGATTTCAAGCTATATTACAAAGTAGCAATAATTGAAACCATTTGGTACTGAATTTAAAAAAAAATACAAAATTTGGTTAATGGACTAGATAAGGTAAACAACAAAACACAGAAGCAATTAAACATAGTAGCATAATACTTTATTTTTATTTTCTTAATATTTTTTTCCAATTACATGTAAAGACAATTTTTCTTTGTCTTTATTTTTTATTAAAGCTTTTTATTTTCAAAACATGTGCATACATAATTTTCAACATTCACCCTTGCAAAACCTTGTATTCCAAATTTTTCCCTCCCTCTCTCCCATCTCCTCCCCTAGACTGCAAGTAATCCAATATATGTTAAACATGTGCAATTTGTAAAGACAATTTTAAACATTAATTTTTTTAAAAAATTTAATTTCCAAATTCTCTTCCTTTTTCCTCCCTTGGTAAGCAATTGACATAGGTTATATGTTATTTTAAAGCAATCTTTTCTCAATTAAAAGTGAAGACAATTTTTTTTTATTTTTTATTTTTTATTTTAAATTTTTATTTTATTTGCATAACATATGTGTGGGTAATTCTTCAACAATAACCCTTACATAGCTTTCCGTTACAAATTTTCCCCCCAACTCCCCACCCCTCCCCTAGATGGCAGGATATCCACTACATGTTAATTATGTTAAAATATTGGCAAATCGAATATATGTATACATATTTCCAAACTTATCATTGGTGTGCAAGAAAAATCTTATCTACACAAACGATATATAAGATAAAGGAAACACAATGTAAGCAAACATCAATCAAGGAGTATGAGAATGTTATGTTGTGGTCCACATTTCGCATCCCTCTCTCTGGGTGTATATGGCTTTCTTCAGTGAACAATTGGAGGTGGTTTGAAACATATCATTGTTGAAGAGAGCCATGTCCATCAGAATTGATCGTCATATAGTACTGTTGTTGCCGTGTATAATGATCTCCTGGTTCTGCTCATTTCAAAAGTGAAGACAATTTTTAACATTTTTAAATTTTTTTAATATAATGCTTAATAAACCAAGAGACACTGCATACTTGAATAGGTGCCCAAGATACTTTATAAAGTGCCAACTGTGTACCAGGTACTGTGTTATTTCACAAAGACTGCTGAGAAAATTTAAAAGCAGCCTGGCAGAAATTCAGTTTAGAACAACATCTTACACCATATGCCAAAATAAATTCTAAATGGATAGATGACCTAAATATTAAAGGTCTTACCAAGAAATAGAAAAGGAAAGAAGTATCACAGCTATGACTAGGGGGACAATTCTTAATTAACAAAGGAGACCAAGCTCAAAGCAGTTTACATCAGCGACCTTACATCAGCCTTTGGAACAAATTGTTCTCATCCACCCATTCAACCATGGAAAGTCTTCACAAGCTGGGAATAGACATCTTCCCCCATCTCATGCCTGCCATTATATATATATAGGCCAGCTCCAGCCACCCTTTTCACTGTGCTCCTTTATGGTCTTCTCCAAAGCCATATTAATGTTATACAAGTGCCCTCTATTCCCTTCCCTCTATACCTTCAACTCCCTTTTCCAATTCTGGAATCAATTGAATCAATAATGTGAATAGTATTAGAAAGAATATATGTCTTATTATAATAGTTAGAAGGAGTAGGTACAGGCAGAGGTATGAGTTGAATATGAGAGAAAATATCTAAAAAATAAAATCAAGGGGTGAGAAAGGAAAGTACTGGAAGAAAGGGAAAGGGAGAAGTGAAGTGGTATAAATTATCTGCCATAAAAGAGGCAAGAAAAAAACTTTTACAATGGAAGAGATGGAAGTGAATCTTACTCTCATCAGAATTGGCTCAAAGAGATAATGATATACACACTCAATATGAGCATAGAAATCTATCTTAACCTGCAGGAAAGGGATAAGAGAAAGGGGGAGGATGATAGAAGAGAGGACACAATGGGAGAGAGGCTAATCAGAGCTTTTGAGGAGGGAGCAGGTGAAAGAAAAGAGAGAATAAAATAAATGGGGACGGGAGATACAGTTAGCAGTAATAATTATGAAAAGAATTTTGAAGCAAGATTCTCTGATGAAGTCCTCCTTTTCTCAAATGTACAGGGAGCTGAGTCAAATTTATTTTTTATTTTTATTTATTTATTATTTTTTAGAGTAAGCATTCTTATAAAGCTTTTTATTTGTAAAACATATGCATGGGTAATTTTTCAACATTGACCCTTGCAAAACTTTCTGTTACAAATTTTTCCCTCCTACCCCCCACCCCCTCCCCTAGATGGCAGGAAGTCTAATACATGTTAATTATGTTAAAATATTTGACAGACTGAATATGTGTATATATATATTTGTACAGTTACCTTGCTGTACAGGAAAAAAAACACCTGAGAAGGAAAACATAATGTAAGCAACATCAATAAAGAGCATGAAAATATTATGTTGTGGTCCACATTTCATATCCCTCTCTCTGGGTGTATATGGCCTTCTTCACTGAACAATTGGCATTGGTTTGAATCACATCGTTTTTGAAGACAGCCATGTCCATCAGAGTTGATCATCATGTAGTATTGTTGTTGCCGTGTATAATGATCTCCTGGTTCTGCTCATTTCACTCAGCATCAGTTCATGCAAGTCTCTCCAGGCCTCTCTGAAATCCTCCTGCTGGTCGTTTCTTACAGAACAATAATATTCCATGACATTCATATACCATAATTTATTCAGCCACTCTCCAATTGATGGGCATCCATTCAGTTTCCAGTTTCTAGCCACTACAAAAAGGGCTGCCACAAACATTCTTGCACATGTGGGAACCTTTCCCTCCTTCAAGATCTCTTGGGATATAGGCCCAGTAGAAACACTTCTGGGTCAAAGGGTATGCACAGTTTGATAACTTTTTGAGCATAGTTCCAAATTTCTCTCCAGAATGGTTGGATCCGTTCACAGTTCCACCAACAATGTATCAGTGTCCCAGTTTTCCCACATCCCCTCCAACATTCATCATTATCATTTCCTGTCATTTTAGCCAGTCTGACAGGTGTGTAGTGGTATCTCAGAGTTGTCTTAATTTGCATTTCTCTGATCAATAGTGATTTGGAGCACCTTTTCATGTGACTAGAAATAGTTTTAATTTCATCCTCTGAAAATTGTTCATATCCTTTGACAATTTATTGATTGGAGAGTGGCTTGAATTCTTATAGATATGAGACAATTCTCTATATATTTTAGAAATGAGGCCTTTATTAAATCGGCTAAATGTAAAGATGATTTCCCAATTTTATGCTTCCCTCCTAATCTTGTCTGCATTAGTTTTGTTTGTACAAAAACTTTTTAACTTAATATAGTCAAAATGACCTATCTGGTGTTCAATTAAGAGTTTCATATCTTCTTTGGACACAAATTCCTTCCTTCTCCACAGGTCTGGGAGGTAAACTATTCTATGTTCCTCTAATTTGCTTACAATATCACTCTTTATATCTAGATCACGAACCCATTTAGATCTCATCTTGGTATGTGGTGTTAGGTGTGGATTAAGCCCTAATTTCTTCCATACTAGTTTCCAATTTTCCCAGCAGTTTTTGTCAAATAGTGAGTACTTATCCCAAAAGCTGGGGTCTTTGGTTTTATCAAACACTACATTGCTATAGTTATTGCCAAGTTTATCCTATGATCCTATCCTTTTCCACTGATCGACTGCTCTATTTCTCAGCCAATACCAAATGGTTTTGATGACCGCTGCTTTATAATATAATTTTAGATCTGGCATAGCAAGGCCACCCTTATCAGCCATTTTTTTCATTAATTCCCTTGAAATTCTTGACCTTTTGTTCTTCCAAATGAACTTTGCTACTATTTTTTCTAGATCTGTAAAGTAATTTCTTGGGAGTTTGATTGGTATGGCACTAAAGTAAATTAGTTTGGGTAGTATTGTCATTTTTATTATATTTGCTCAGCCTACCCATGAGAACTTGATGTTTTTCCAACTGATATGATCTGACTTTATTTGTGTGGAAAATGTTTTGTAGTTTAGTTTGTATAGTTCCTGACTTTTCCTTGGCAGATAGATTCCCAAATATTTTATACTATTGACTGTTATTTTGAATGGAATTTCTTTTTGTATCTCTTGCTGCTATGATTTATCCATAAATCCATGATTTATGTGGATTTCTTTTGTATCCTGCAACTTTGCTAAAGTTGTGAATTGCTAAAGTTGTGGATTAATTCTAATAGTTTTTTAGTTGATTCTGTAGGGTTCTCTAAGTAGACCATCATATCATCTGCAAAGAGTGGTAATTTGGTTTCCTCATGACCTACTCTAATTCCTTTAATCTCTTTTTCTTGTCATTGCCAAAGCTAGCATTTCTAATACAATATTGAATAGTAATGGTGATAGTGGGCAACCTTGTTTCACCCCTGATCTTATTGGGAATGGTTCCAGTTTATCACCATTACATATGATGCTAGCTGATGGTTTTAAATAGATGCTACCGACTATTTTAAGGAAAAGTCCATTAATTCCTATACTCTCTAATGTTTTTAATAGGAATGGATGTTGGATTTTATCAAATGCTTTTTCTGCATCTATTGAGATTATCATATGTTTTTTGTTAATTTGGTTATTAATATAGTCAATTATGTTAAGAGTTTTTCTAATATTGAACCATCCCTGCATTCCTGGTATAAATCCTACTTGGTCATGGTGTATTATTCTGGGAATGATTTTTCGTAATCTCTTTGCTAATATTTTATTTAAGATTTTTGCATCAATATTCATTAAGGAGATTAGTCTATAATTTTCCTTCTCTGTTTTTGTTTTATCTGGTTTAGGTATCAGTACCATGTCTGTATCATAAAAGGAATTTGGTAGTACACCTTCTTTCCCTATTTTTTCAAATAATTTATATAGTATTGGAATTAATTGTTCTTTGAATGTTTGGTAGAATTCACATGTCAATCCATCTGGCCCTGGAGAGTTTTTCTTAGGGAGTTGGTTAATAGCTTGTTCTATTTCTTTTTTCCAAAATGGGGCTATTTAAATAATTTATTTCCTCTTCTATTAACCTGGGCAGTCTATATTTTTGTAGATATTCCTCCATTTCATTTAGATTATCAAATTTGTTGGCATAAAGTTGGGGAAAGTAACTCCTAATTATTGCTCTAATTTCCTCTTCATTGGTGGAAAGTTCTCCCTTATTTTTGAGACTAACAATTTGATTTTCCTCTTTCCTTTTTCTAATCAAATTAACTAAAGGCTTTTTTGTTTTGTTGGTTTTTTCATAAAACCAACTCTTAGTTTTATTTATTAATTCAATAGTTTTCTTATTGTGAATTTTGTTAATCTCCCCTTTTATTTTCAGAATTTCCAATTTGGTATTTAATTGAGGGTTTTTAATATGTTCTTTTTCTAGCTTTTTTAATAGTAAGCCCAATTCATTAATCTTCTCTTTCTCTATTTTATGCAAGTAAGCATCTAGAGATATAAAATTACCACTTATAACCACTTTGGCCATATCCGACAAATTTTGGTATGTTGTTTCATTATTGTCATTCTCGTGGATGAAATTGTTGATTGTATCTATGATTTGCTTTTTCACCCATTCATTCTTTAGACTTAGATTATTTAATTTCCAATTAATTTTTGGTTTATTTTCTCATGGCCTTATATTGCATGTGATTTTTATTGCATCATGATCTGAAAAAGATTCATTTACTATTTCTAACTTTCTGTATTTGATTTTGAAGTTTTTATGCCCTAACACATGGTCAATTTTTGTATAAGTTCCATGGACCACAGAGAAAAAAGTAAACTCCCTTCTGTCTCCATTCAATTTTCTCCAAAGACCTATCAAACCTAACTTTTCTCACATTTTGTTTATCTCCCTAACTTCTTCTTTTATTTATTTTGTGGCTTGATTTATCTAATTCTGAGAGAGCAAGGTTGAGATCCCCCACCCGTATAGTTTTACTGTCTATTTCTCCTTGCATCTCTGTTAGTTTCTCCTCTTGGAATTTGGATGCTATACCACTTGGTGCATACATGTTTAGTATTGAAATTGCTTCATTGTTTATGGTACCCTTTAGTAAAATATAGTTTCCTTCCTTATCTCTTTTAATTAGATCTATCTTTGCTTTTACTTTATCTGAGATCAGGATTGCTACCTCTGCTTTTTTTTGTTCGCCTGAAGCATAATAGAGTCTGCTCCAGCCCTTAAAGACCTTCACTCTGTATGTATCTCTATGTTTTAGATGTGTTTCTTGTAAACAACATATTGTTGGATTCTGGCTTTTAATCCAGTCTGTTATCTGCTTCTGCTTTATGGGAGAGTTCATCCCATTTACATTCACAGTTAAAATAATTAAATCTGTATTTCCCACCATCTCATTTACCCAAGGTTATGTTTTCCTTTTTCCTTTCCCCTTTCTCACTTCCCCCTCCCCAGTATTTTGCTGTTGATGACCAACTCTTTTCTTTCTAGCTGCTAGCAATATCTTTTCCTTGGTGCGATAGTCCTGCAATTTAGCCATTATATTCCTTGGGGTTTTAATTTTGGGGTCTCTTTCAGGAGGTGATTGGTGAATTCTTCCTATGGTGATTTTGCCTTCTGATTCTAAAACATCAGGGCAGTTTTCTTTCATGATCTCCTGGAAGATAGTGTTTAGGTTCTTTTTTTCATCATGGCTTTCAGGAAGTCCACTAATCCTTAGATTGTCTCTCCTAGATCTATTTTCCAGGTGAGTTGTTTTTCCTAGGAGATATTTCATATTTTCTTCTATTTTTTCATTTTTTTTGTTTTTGTTTGACTGATTCTTGAAGTCTTATTGATTCATTCACTTCCATTTGTTCAATTCTAATTTTTAGTGTATTATTTCCTTCAGTTATCTTTTTAGCTCCTTTTGCAATTGGCCAATTTGTTTGTTACATACTGTTTCCATTTCACCAATTTTGTTTTTCAGTGAATTGGTGTCTTTTTCATATCTCTTTTGTAGGGCATTATATCCTTCTTGCAATGATCTCAATTCAGTTCCCCATTTTTCTTCTAACTCTCTTTTGAGATTCTTTATGCAATCTTCCAGAAAAGCCTTGTGAAATGGGGACCAGGTCATGTCTCCCTTTGTGACTTAACCTCAGGATCTGAGGTCTGCCCTTCTCTCTCTCCATAAAAGCTGTCTATGGTGAGAGTTCTTTTCTATTTATTTATTTTTTAAAAAGAACTTGAGGTCTGTTTGAAGCAGAGAAGTGGCGGCTGCGGTAATTTGCCCTGGGGCAATTCAGCTGATTGACTTCAGGTGCTGGGCTCTCCGGACTAGAACTGGCATTTGCAATGGGTTACAATCTGCCTTTTACAAAAGGCATATCTGCCAAAGCACGTGCCTACAATCAGGGCCTAACAGTCTGCCAGGGACTTCCCAGGTGCTTAGAATCTACCAATGCTCCATTCCAGCCCCAGCTTCCTGCCCTGGCTACTTGCTGCTGCCTGAGCTCAGCAAACTGCTCAACTCCCTGCCTGGCTGAAACAGACCTGCCCCAGAGCTCCTCCAAGGTACCTT
This sequence comes from Myrmecobius fasciatus, assembly GCA_023553655.1. NCBI lineage: Eukaryota > Metazoa > Chordata > Mammalia > Dasyuromorphia > Myrmecobiidae > Myrmecobius > Myrmecobius fasciatus. The sequence goes on along the minus strand of JAJPUD010006881.1, from coordinate 3,016 downwards.
CTGCAAAGAATGTTTTGTAGTCCAAATATTTCTGGGTTCTTTGACTTAAGAATCAGTTTAGAGGCTGAATCTGCTGTTGGTTTGAGAGAAGGTCAGAGGAGGACACAGAGAGTCGTGTCTTCACTCCACCATCTTGACTCTGCCCCCTCATCAAATTTATTTTTAAAAAATAGAGAGAGCCATTTCCCAATTGGCAAATGATCAAAAGATATGCTCTATGCCCAAAGGGTTATAAAATTATGCATATCCTTTGACCTAACAATAACTACCACTAAACATGAATCCCAAAATAGATTTTTTTAAAAAAAGAACCTATATGTATAAAAATATTTATAATAGCTCTTTTCTCAGGACAATGATTTGGAAATTGAGAGGATACCCATCAATTGAGAAATAATTGAATAAATTGTGGTATGGGATTATGAAGGAATATTATAGTTCTATAAGAATTGATGAGCAGGATGCTATCAGAAAAACCTGGAAAGTCTTCCATGAGCTCAAGCAAAATAAAATGTACAGTGCACATAACAATAGCAAAGTTGAGAGATGACCAACTGTGAATGACTGCTATTCTCAGCAATAGAATAATCTAAGACTGCTCTGATGGACTTATGAAAAATACTACCCAGAGAATACGTATCTAGAGAAAGAATTGATTTCGTCTGAACACAGACTGAAGCATACTTTTTAAAATTTTTCTTTTTTTTTCTTGAGAATTTTTTTGGGGGGGCGAATCTGTTTTCTTTTGCAACATGACTTTTATGGAAATGTTTTACACAGTTTCACATGGGTCTTCTCAGTGTGAGGGGTGCGGGGAGGAAGAAGAATCTGGAACTCAAAATTTTAAAAACAATTGTTTTACATGTAACTGGGAACAATAAAAATATTTAAAAGATAAAAGTATATGAGACTATTTTCTGATGGATCCATATCCTTCCTATGATTATGTGAGCCAAAATAAAACCCCCTGACTACCAAATGCCAAATGTTTTGCTGCTTCCTTTAGAATGTGGGCTCCTTAATAGCTAGATTTGCTTTACCTTTTGTATTTAACACAATATTCATGCTCAAGTCAAGATATCGTTTGTGATGTCACTAATTCTCTTCAAAAATGAAAGATCAACAACAACAAACAAGGGGAAAAGTTGGTCATAAAAATAGTAACAGCATGTATTTAAACAATGATTTAAGGTTTACAAGGCAATTTGCAAATATTTCATTTTATCCTCACAACAATCCTGGGAGGTAGGTTCTATTACTATCCCCTTTTTCTAGATAAAGAAACTGAAGAGTTAAATTATTTGTCAAGGAAGTATCTGAAGCAGGATCTAAGCTCAAATCTTCATGACATCAGTTCCAGCATGCTATACATGTACCTATGTTGCTGCCTTATGTACAATTTTGATTATGTAAAATTAAAAAAAAACTTTTGCACAAGCAAAATAAATGTAGGTAGCATTAAAAAGAAAATAATTTGGGAAAATAGGAAATTTTTCTAATAAGGTCTGCTATCCCAGGGTATATGAAGAATTGATACAATTATATAAGAAAAAGAGCCAGTCTCCAACAAATAAGTGATCAAAGAATTTTAACAGATAATTCTCAAATGAAAGAAAAATGTACAAGATATCAAAAACCATATGAAAAAATGCCACAACTCTGATGAAAAAATGCAAAATAAGACAGCTCTCCAGTTCTATCTCATTAAATTAGCAAAGATAACATAAGAGAGAAGTATTGATTATTGAAGGGAAAACAGGAGAATTGTCACATTCATGCACTATCAGGTAGATGATGCAGCCATTCTGGAAAACAAATTGGAAGTATATCTAACGTCACTAAATTGTATACACCATATGACCCAGTGATTTCACGAATAGTCATATACTCTCTCAGAGGAAGAGAATAGAAGGATAAAGACCCACATGTACAAGAATGTGTATAGCAATACTTTTTTGTTGTAGCAAAACAAAAAACAAAAACTGAAAATTCAATTGATTGTCCACCAATTGGGGAATGGCTGAATAACTTGAGTGAATATCTTGGAATGTTATTGCAATGTAAGAAATGATGAATTCAGTGAAACATGAAGATACCTGAATGAACTGACAAAGAATGAAAGAATAGCACCAGGAGGAGAAAGTGATTCAAGCCATGGTGGCGAAGATCAGACAGGAGTCTCTGTAACCTCCTCTAACCTTCCCTCAAACCAACAACATATGAAGCCTCTAGACTGATTTTGAAGCAAAAAAATCCACAATATCTGGAGGACAACACAATTCTAGAAGATACTCTGGAAGAACCTCAAAACAGGACTGATCAGCACCAGAAATAATTCAATAAGTGGAGCTGCCCAGTACCTGAAATAATTCAATCAGCAGAACTGCCCCAGGGTGAACTAAAGCAGAACTGCCCAGCACCTGACATAATTCAATCAGCAGAACTGCCCAGTACCTGAAATAACTCAATCAGCAGAACTACCCCAGGGAAAATTAAAGCAGCTGTTCCACCTTTGCCTTAAACAGGCCTCATACCTTTAAAAAAAAAATGAATAAAAAAACCAAAAAGAGCTCTCACCATAGACAACTTTTATGGAGAGAGGGAAGAACAGACCTTAAATCCTGAGGCCCCTAAAGGTAAAGCAACTCCAGAAAAAGCCCCAAAGAGAGATATAAATTGGTCTCCATGTCACAAGGCTTTCTTTGAAGATTACATAAAGGATCTTAAAAGAGAGTTAGAAGAAACATGGGGAAACGAAATGAGATCACTGCAAAATAAAATAGAAAAAATGGAAAAAGAATGCAATGAACAAAAAAATGTAATTGGTCACTTGCAAAAGGAACTCAAAACAGTAACTGAAGAAAATAAGACATTAAAAATTAGAATCGAACAATTGGAAATGAATGACTCATCAAGACTTCAAGAATCAGTCAAACAAAAACAAAAAAATGAAAAGATAGAGAAAAACATGAAATATCTCCTAGGAAAAACAACTGACCTGGGAAATAGATCTAGG
>JAJPUD010006880.1:98764-119483 GCA_023553655.1 Myrmecobius fasciatus | reverse complement strand
ATAGTATTCTAATGTTTGATAAACCAAAAGACTCCAGTTTTTGGGATAAGAACTCACTACTTGATAAAAATTGCTGGGAAAACTGAAAAATAGTATGGAAGAAACTAGGTATTAACCAACATCTAACACCTTATACCAAGATAAGGTTGAAATGGTTTCATGATTTAGACATAAAGGGTGATAGTATAAAAAATTAGAAGAATAAGGGATAATCTACCTCTCGGGTCTGTGAAGAAGCAAGGAATTTATTGCTATAGAAGAACTAAAGATCATTATAAAATACAAAATGGATAACTTTGATTATATTAAATTTTAAAAGTTTTTGTCCAAATAAAAACAATGCATCCAAGATTAGAAAGGAATCAGAAAACTGGGGAAAATATTTTACATGCAAGGGTTTTGATAAAGGCCTCATTTCTAAAATACATAGAGAATTGATTCAAATTTATCAGAATACAAGCCATTCTCCAATTGATAAATGGTCAAAGCATATGAACAATTTTCAGATGAAGAAATTAAAATCATTTCTAGTCAGAAACAAAAATGTTTTAAATCACTATTGATTAGAGAATTGCAAATTAAGACAACACTACATACCTCTTAGATTGGGTAAAATAAGAGGAAAAGATAATGATAGATGTTGGATGGGATGTGGGAAAAATAGGACACATATATTTTAGTGGAATTGTGAACTGATACAACCATTCTGGAAAGAAATATGGAACTATACCCAAAGGGCTATCAAACTTTGTACACCCTTTGATCCAGCAGTGACTCTACTGGGTCTATAATAATAAAGAGATCATTTAAAAAAAGAAAAAAAAAAGGAGCCACATGTGCAAAAATGTTTGTGGCAGCCTTTTTTGCTGTGGCAAGGAACTGGAAAATGAATGGATGCCCATCAGCTGGGAAATGACTGAATAAGTTATGGTATATGAATGTTATGGAATAATGTTCCATAAGAAATGACGAGCAGGATTTCAGAGAAGTCTGGAGAGACATGAATTGATTGATGCTAAATGAAATGAGCAGAATCAGGAGATCACTGTTCAAAGCAACAATAATATTATGTGATAATGAATGTAGCTATTTTCAACAAAGGTGATTTAGGCCAATTTTAATTTAAATGGAGAGAACCATCTGTTTCCAGAAGGAGAACCATGGAGACTGAATGGGGATCACAACATAGTATTTTCACCATTTTATTGTTTCTTCTTCTTTTTCATTTTTTCCTTTTCACCTGATTTTTCTTATGCATCGTGAAAGATATGTATAGAAGAACTGCACATGTTTAACATATATTGGATTGCTTGCTGCCTGAGGAGGGGTAAAGACGGGAAGAGAGAGGGATTTGGAACACAGAGTTTTGCAGGGATGAATTTTGAAAACTATCTTTGCATGTATTTTGAAAATAAAAAAAGCTAGTGAGAGAGAGAGAGAGAGAGAGAGAGAGAGAGAGAGAGAGAGAAGAGAAGAGAGACAGAGACAGACAGACAGATAGACAGAACACAGAACTATTGTCATACCATTTGGGAACCATGCTTCCTGAATAGTAAAGCACATTTGTGTCCCAGGACCTCAAATTTTAAAATTATTTTAACCTATTCTTAAGAAAATGTTTTTTACAGACATCAGGATTCTACACTTAAATGAGCACAGAATAAACCATAAGCTTGAGAAGTAGAAAAACAAAAAGTAGAATAAGTAGATACTTAAAGGGATCAGGTACTTTTTCTAGGAGGTAATTTCTGCATTAACTCTTAATTTGTTCTAGGTCATTTACTATTGGTAGTTTCTAAGTTTTTCCTTCTTATTACATGTGACCCTGCCTTCACAGGATCACAGATCTTGGATCTCATGTAGTTTAATCTCTTAACTCTACAGATGAGGAAAGGAAGTCTAGAGAGGTTGGTAAAACTTGCCCAAGATCACAAAATCAAGGGGAATTTGATTTTTGAACCATGGTCATCTTATTCCATAGCCAATGTTCTTTCTCTATTCCATGGTGCTTTTAGCTAGATGATTATAGTCCATTCTGCCATTTGCCTGACTTTGATTTCTATTTGCTGCCTCTGCTTTTAATTAGCTCTGTTGTTTATCTTATTGACTATCATCCCTATATAACTACATTTGAATAATGCTTCCATTTTGGAATTTTATTTTTATTTTATTTGTGAATGACTTTCCTTTCTTTGCAGTTCATTAATTTATTCACCAAATATTCACTGAAATCAAGCACTAAAATTATAGATATACATGAAGATACATTTCCTAACAACTTGAAGTTTACATTTTAGTTAAGGATGGGGTAAATAATAGATTTACAACTGGAAAGGTTGCTGGATTCCATACAGTCTAATCATCTTATTTATGGGTGAAGAAAGATTTTTTAGGATTTACTTCATTTTATTTTTTAAAATTTTAGTAGTATTTTATTTTCCGAATACACACAAAGATAGTTTTCAACACTCAAAGTCTTGTGTTCTAATTTTTTCTCCCTCTCCCACTCCCATCTTACTCCCCATGATAGTAAGCAATTTGATATATAGGCTAAACATCTTCGAAACATATTTCCATATTTATCATGATATGAAAAAAAATCCGATCAAAAGGGAGGGACACAAGAAAGGGAAAACAAAGAAAACAACAAAAACGTGAAAACACTTTGCTTCAATCCACATTCAATTTCTACAGCCACATTCAATCTCTACCACTCTTTTTCTGAATGCGGATGGCACCCTCCATCACAAGAAACACAGAAAGTTTAAAATATTTGTCTAAGGTCACGGAAGTAATATATGGAATTCAAACTCAGGTCCTTCTGGCTTCAAAGAAATCATTTCCTTTCACTATACCTTATCATAGATAAGGTATAAATAACTGAAATACAAGCCTGATTATTACAGTGACCTTAAAAGAGTTTTCATAAAATGTCTTGGGGAGTCAGGAATGAAAACTCAGTTTCAGTTTTGCATATGAAGTAGGAACAACATAAACAAAAGAAAAAATCTTGAAGGAACATGCACAGGTTTGAGAATAGACTTTTTTAGAGAGAACATAAAGGTACACATAAGTATTGAGAAAATGAGGCGAGAAATGTAATTTGGAGGTATAGTCTCAAGTTATATTGACCATTAGGTTAAAGAAAATGAAATTTATTGGTATGAAACAAAGGACTATCGAAAGTTTTTGAGTGAATCATTGATATGAGATAAACACAAAGACAGAAGGAAATAAGGGTAGTACATTTATCAAGGATTTCCCATACACTAGGCATTCCACAAGTGTTATTGATACAAACAGAAGTACCTAAGATTGTCCTTGTCTTCAAAAGCTTACATTCTCATAGGAGAAGACAACATACAAAGGGAACCTGGGAAGTAGAATTGTACGTGAGAGATATTATATGTGACTGGAATTCTCCAGAAAATGAAGGAAGGTTGAAACTGAGCATAATATGCTTAATCTGGCCTATCAAAGCTCAATGTGGTTTCATAGGTAGACATCATTAAAAAGATGCCTTTTATCAGTTATAGGCCAGACAGAAAAAAAGAAGAAAAAATGGAAATTGTAAAAGGCAAGGGATAATTTAATATTATGTAGCAGTGTGAAGGAAAAGAAGGTGACAATATACACATGCACATAAACACATGTAACTGTATCCATGTATGTATATATATTATAGGAGCAACTGATTATACATGGGTCAATCAACAAACATGGATTAAGCAACTATTATGTTCCAGGTAAAACCAAACATTTGTTATTACTATTTTATTGGTTCAATTGTTTTCAGTCAAAAAAATTTAAAATATTAAAAAAATTATTTTCAGTCATGTCTGACTCTTCATGATTCCATTTAAATTATTCTTAGCAAAGATTCTGGAATTTTTTTTATTTTTCTCTTCTTCTCCAGCTCATTTTACAGGCCTGAAGCAAACAGGGGTAAGCGACTTGCTCTGGCTCACACAGCTTGTAATTGTCTGAGGCCACATTTGAACCCATGAAGATGGGTCTTTCTGACTCCTGGGTTAGCCTCCTATCTGTGGGGCCAAACGTTTCTAGGCTGGAGGTAAAGAATTCTTGGGGAATAAGAAAGTGAAGATTCATGAAGCACCATAATTAATGAAGTGCAGTCCTAGAGAAGTTGGAGGAAATGGGGAGGATACATACATTCAGAACAGTTAGTCTTGGTCAGACAGAGGGATATTTATTTTCCAGAGACAAGAGAAAGGGGGAAAGTTGAACGTGAAATTCTGGGGTAATGAACAAGAAAGAAGTTGAAGAAAGTCATGTGGATTTCTTGATTTTCTCATCAAAGGAGGTGATTTTTTTGAGAATTCATTAAGAGAAGAAAGAAAAGAGTTGATAGTGTTAATAGAAAGGAACCATTTTGGAACAATCCTTTCTAGAATTCAATAGGGAATAAACAAAAGAGAAAAAGATTATGGAACAATAGTGAAAAACTCATAGGCAGTTAGATGGTACAGTGATTAGAGCACTGGACCAAAAGTCAGGAAGGCTTGAATTCAAATCTAATCTCAATAACTTACTATGTAGCCTGTAATATTGGACAAGTCACTTAACCTTGTTTGCCTCAGTTTCTTCATCTGTAAAATAAGCTGGAGAAGGAAATGGTAAACCACCTCAGGATCTGGCAAGAAAACTCCAAATGGGGTCATGAAATATCAGGCAAGACTGAAGTGACTGAACAAGTGAGGACTCAAGATATCGACTGACAAAGAAATCTTAATTAACAAAAATAAAAACTAACAAAATATCTAGACTGACGAAGTTTCAGAAAATGATTCACAAATGTGTCTAAGTTCATTAATTAATTTAAAGGTAAAATAAAATTAAAATTTCATTTGTTTTCATGAACATATTCTGGTATATACCAGAGAGTGATATATAGGAAACCAGAGTATTGGATCATCAATTCTGCAAACAAAATTTTCTATTCTCACTGTGATTTTTACAGCTATTGGGTCTTTTTTTATCCATTATGAAACAAGTGAAAATATGCACAACTCCAATGTTATTCATCTTCTATACTTTCTTAGCACAAAATTCTTTTTAAAAAATTTAAAAAATATTTACTTCATGTGCCAAAGAGCTTCATGTTCTCATTTCCCTGCCCTTGCTTGAGAATCTTTCTTTAAAAATAAAGAATTATTACTTAAAAGTCCAAACAAAGCTTCTAGCCAGAATTGTCAAAAGCATTTTAGTTGGGTTTTCTGGGTGTCACTACTCTGCTTTCATGCTGTCATTATAATTATGTTGTTTTTTTATCTGAGTTTCTACATTTTCCTGCTGATAGTCATTAAAATAATCTCTCACAATGGATTTTGATACACTATAATCACCTACTCAGCTGCTTTGTCCAAGTAATAAATTTCAAATTTTCAAAGAAACTTAAAGTTAAAAAAAATACTAAAAACAAACCAAAAAAAATTCAATAACAATCTCTGATACAAATTTACACAGTACCTGGACTAAACTGAAATTACAGACTATGTGTCATGTGTCATACCAGTGAATAAAGGACTTTAAAAAAGAATCCAAAGCTTTTTAATAAAGAAATGAATCACATTTCCAGTTTGCTAAATAAACTTTGAAGACAAGCCTAACCTAATAAAGTTCCATGTTTTCTTTTTTTTCTTAATATTTTGAACTGACAAAAAAGATACCTATATGAATGTCTACAGTTAAGTCTTTGAGTCACAAAATAACAAATAATCTGAAGTTCACAAAATTCTATTACTAGATAATGCTGTGAAGTATCCCTCACATCTCATAGCTCTGACCTCTTATAACATATTTAGTTTTCCTCTTAAATGCTCAGATATTTTGGCTTTAGGCATCTTTTTTTTCCCATCTATGATATGGATCCAATCACTAATTTGATACTTGGTCATAAGAAATAGAACTTATTGAAATTCTACTTAGACTAGTATAACTGCATGGGTTCTTTCAAACTATAACATGTCAGAAAAATTAAAAATGTTCCTCTAAAGGGTAGGATATTGAGTTAGATGACTTCTAGGGTCATCCCTAGGAATTCCAGGATTCTATGATTCCCAATCACAGTGAAAAATCTTAAGCATTGTGTAGAAAGTCTTTCCATTAAATATCTCCCAAATAAATGAATTAAATAAAATTATTTATCAAACATATTCAGTGTAATATGAAAAAATAATTTTCACTGAATTCTCTGCTCTTTGACCATTTTCTTTTAACTTATTTCCTACTTCTGTGACTTTTTGTTGCTCTTCTCCATTCATAAGATGTACTCCATCTCACAACTACCTCTCAGAAAACCCCACTTACTTCAAAAGTCAACTTATTTGCCACTTCCTACATGAAGTCTTTCTTAATTCCACAATTGTTAAAAATCCCCTGAAATTGATTTTATAAAGATGTTTTCTTTTTACTTATTTGTATGGACTGTTTTTATTCAGTAGGGTATAAGGTGTTTGTAGCCAAGGGCTGCTTTCTTCTTATCATTGTATCCTCACTATCTGTTATGATGGTGCCTTGCAAACAATAAAGGCTTGTAAGTGCCTTTTGGTTGACGGATTGATTGTCATAATTCCAGTGCAGGGGAAAGAGTACTAGATTTAGGGTTAGAAAAGTTTGATTTAAATCCTTACTCTGCCAATTACTACTTTTGTGATCTTGGCCAAAACGTTTATATTCCCTATGTTGTTTACTAATTTATAAAATAAAGATGTTACAGTAGATAACTAATAATTTTTTTTCTCTCTTAGGACTTCATAAAGTGGAAAAATCCATACACTAGGAAATGAGGATGTCACAGAAGGTACTTGATTATCTGAGAATTCTCATACAACATTTGCAACTTAGAAGAGACCTCAATAGCCATTAACCAATCAATCACCATTTATTTTAAGTGCCTTTTTATTTTGTTTTATTATTATACCATATTATTTTAATACAACAGGACTTATTCAAGATAACTGGAGATACAAAGATAAATATGAAATAGTTCTGATCCTCAAGTATCTTATGCTATATTCTACTGGGGGACATATATATGTTAATTACATGAAAAATAAATACAAAGTGATTTGGGGATGGGGGTAATATTAGGAGCTGGGGGATCAAGAAAGGCTTCTTGTAAGAGATGTTATTTCAAAGTAAACAAGAATTATTAAAAACCCATATATGAAAATAGGGCAGCTAAGTGGCACAGTGGATAGAGCACAAAGGCCTGGAGTCAGGAATGCTCATCTTTCTGAGCTCACATTTGACCCTAGACAAGTCACTTAATCCTTTTTGCCTTAGTTTTCTCATCTGTAAAATGAACTGAAGAAGGAAATGATAAACCTCTCCAGTATCTCTGCCAAGACAACTCCAAATGGCGTCATCAAGAGTTGGACATGACTGAAACAACTGAATAACAACAATATAATAAAATAATCTTTTCTGTAATATATCTGAGAAAAGGAAGTTGCTGGAAGATATTCCACAAAGATGAATCCATTATCTACTAAAGCAGTCTATTTCACTAATACAGATCTAATTGTTAGAAAATTTTTTACAAGTTAAAACTTGGTTCTTTGCAATTTCCATCTTTACCTCCCAATTCCTGTTCTAATATCTATCATTCTCCTTCTCCCCTTTATCTTCAGTCTCTTCTAAACTATGTGATTTACTTCAGATTTCAATTAAAATCTCTCCATGTGCTAGGAGTGAACCTAGAAGGATTTGATGAACGATGTACTAATTCTCATAACCTATAACAAAACACTCTCTTTCTCTCTCTCCATATACACATACATACACAACACACATATATGTATGTGTATAAACATGTTTATGTATGTGTATATGTATGTATATACAAATATGCATATATGTATGTGAATAATATATATATTCCCAACTTCCTTTATCTCAGACATAGTTTAGATATTCTTTCTCTTCAACAAAATATGATTCTAAAATATCTGAAAAAAAGACGTTTATTTTCTCCACTGTTGAGAAAAGAACTAAAGTCACTACACATATTAAAGGGAGCTAGAAGAGGGCAAAGATTCAAATAACTGAGTAGGATCATGGAGAGCTCAAGATGTCCAATTGAACTTAAAAGCTGTGATTTTGAACAAGTACCTTAATATTTGTCTGAGACTCAGTTTTTTCATCAGAAACATATGGAGAATAATAAAGATATGGCCTACCTCACAGTATTATTTAGAGGCTCAATAGCAGGTTATTTATATGAAGCACTTCGTAACTATAAAGCATTGTATTGAATAAATAAAAGAATAAGTTGTTCTTATTATTACTTTGTTAACCAACCACCATGTCATCTGTAAAACCTCACTCTCAACTCATTTCATGCTAAATCTTATTATTACCTTTACAACATCTTTCATGTCTCCCTTCTCTCTAATCACTTGGCCACCATCCTAATTCAAGTCCTTATCATGGCTTTACTGTAGTTGGTGTCCCTTCTCCAAGTCTTTTCCTACTCCTCAACCTCCTTCTACTCGGCTGCCATTGTGATTTTTCTAAAGCTAATTTATAACCACTCAACCCCATGCTCAATAAACTTCAGTGGTTCCTTATAATCATCAAAGTTAAATATAAGCTTGTCTGCTTAGTTCAATCTTAGCTTTGCCAAATTTGGTGCAAATTTTATGCAGCACCTCAGTTTTACAATCGAACCAAATTGACCTATTTGATTATCTTCGCACACAACCCTCCATCTTCCATTACTGTGCCTTTCTACAGGGTGTTCTCCCATTCCCAGTATCCTCACTTTCCTAACCTTCACCTCTTAATGTCCCTGTCTTTCTTTATTACTGTTTGTTCCCAAATCGCACCTTCTATAGGAGACCTTTCCAAATCCCCACAGCTGCTAATATTTTCCCCTTTCAAATTAAGTTACTTCTACTTTATTGTTATTTTTTAAATTTTATTTTTCTTGATGTTACTTCTACTTTGTACCTAGTAAATTACCTATTACCTGCTCCTATTAAAATGTAAGCACCTTGAAATCAGGGACGGTTTTTGCCTTTATGTGTCCAGTATTGTCATAGTACGTGGTGTGTGAAAAGAACCTATATGTTCTAAAATATTTATAGGGAAAAAGTAATAACAATATAAATGGTTGTTGAGTTAAATATTAGTTTCTACAATGGTCACAGTTACCACAGACAATATTTTGTTACTTCTGCTAAAAGAAGTAGTGATTAAAAATTTAGCTTCAAGGTCTAGAACTGGAAGACACATCAGAAATAAACTACTCCACTTCTTTCAATTTACAGATGAGGAAACAAAGATCCAGGAAAGTTAAAGACTTGTTCCAAATAGTACCAGAGATAGCAAATATCAGAAGTGAGATTTAAACGCCAGTCCTCTTACTGTAAAATAAGTTGTCTTTTCTCTGCCCCACATTACTTCTATTAGTTTTGTTTTTACTTTTTATTTTTGGCAAGGCAATTGGGATTGAATCTTCTACTTTTTATCTAAATAACTTAGGACGTATCAGCAAGCTTAATGGTGGAAAGCATCAGACTGTTCTAAACCACATAGAAAAGTCCTTAACAGAGATTATCAGTTCTAGTCTAGATGTACAAGATAATTAAAATGGAAACATGGCAGAATCATGATTCAGAATGTAATTGACGGTTTATATCTCTCATTAATAGCATTTGATCTTTGCTTTTGGAATGGAATTTGCTTCCAAATTCTATTTAAATGAGCTGAAGATAAAGCCATGCTTTCTTCTTTAAAAATGCCTTTAAACTCTCCTTTAAAAATATTTAGCATGGAGGAGACCTTAGAGATCATCTAATTCAACATCTTAATTTTAACACGTGAAATAATTGAGGTGGAATTCAAACTTATGTACTCTAATCTTTAAATCTTATATTGTACTCATTCCAATATTATTGTTTCCTTATTTGCATCTTAGACTTATGTGTATATAATATTTTTCTAACTGAACATAAGCCTTGTGAAGGCAGGGGCCAATTTTTAAAACAAATTTAGTTCATGGTACATAAAACATATGTTTTATCAACAATTGTTGATTGATACTATTCATTATATAGAAAAGTGAAAAAATAATATTTTACCAATTAGAACTAAATTATTGTATCTTTTCTCATGTCATAATTCTACAGAGAATTTACTTAATGAATTGATGACTGTGGCATTATAAGAAAGCAACCTTGTCAGAATACTGTTCCAGTGAGAGACAAAGAGTATGTAAGAACTGAGGGCCAGGCAGAAAATTTGCTGTGCAGTCTTCAAATTTGTTAATCTGAGAGTCAGAGTTATATATGTTTCCAATCTACTGTCACTGGCATTATTTACTTTTATTTTATTTTTTGCATTATTCCCTTTTAGAGTCAATAAACAATCCATACTTTGATATTCCTGTTTCTGCTTTAACATGAAGCCTATCCAGTAAAATGCAAATAGTTAGTCCAGAATTTCTGTAACTTCAATAGAATTGTAAATAGTTGTGATATTCATCAGAGGAGCAACTATCATACCAATGTCTTCCATTCCTCCTAAATGTCTATTTGTATTTGGATCTATTGTATAGTGGAATGCCTTTTCCTGTCCTAAGTTCAAAGGTATGTCTTTGATCTACTGAATTAGTGGAATGTGCTTTCATTCAGGAATCCTTTATCAAGCTTTTGAACTGGTCTGTCTCTATAAACGTTTATAGTTGGTTTCAAAACCTGAAATGGACTCTTACTATTTTTTGGACTTACTTCCTGGCTCTCTACACAACCCCACACATGACAACAGTATTATAATAAAATGCAAGAAATCTTTATAACTCAAATACTATTTATAAAGGCACAATAATCTAGAAGCCTGAAGTGACTCTTAACTGGTCGGAGACTTTCCTTAAATATTTTTTTTTTTTTTTTTTTTTTTTTTTGCTTTTTGCTGAGGCAATTGGGGTTAAGTGACTTGCCCAAGGTCACACAGCTAGGGAATATTAAGTGTCTGAGACCAGATTTGAACTCAAGTCTTCCTGACTTCAGGGCTGGTGCTCTATCTACTGTGCCACCTAGCTGCCCCATCATTAAATGTTGAAAGAAAAAATTTCCAGACAGTTAAATGCCTACAACATTGACATCTTTTCCATCTCACATTTGGAAACTATGTCTTAGTGGTTTCTGGCCTTCAACGGCCAACTTTCAAGGGGTTGGGGGACTCTCTCCAGGCAAAGTCTTCAAAATTTTGTCTTTTTCCTTCCTCCACCACAATCTAGTAATCTTTGATATTCCTCCTTCATCTCATTCTCAAACTAAGTCCTCATAAAGTCACCACATACTCAATCTAATCTTGTGCAATTTAATGCAAATGGCCAAGAGAATAATATTTTTAAGTATTTTCAAGTTAGAAAATCAGAATAAAGTGGAGATGTAGGGATATGATTTTAAAACACATCTCCACAATCAAATGCAAAAAGGCAGATTTTAGACTACAATGCAATAAAAATTATATTCAATAAAGGTCAGGGAAAGATAGACTAAAAACCAATTAGAAATTAAATAATCTAATTCTAAGGAATGAGTCAACAAATCACTGAAACAATCCATAATTTCATCCAAGAAAATGAAATTAATGAGACAACAATACCAAAACCTACGGGATACAGCCAAAATAGTTCTGAAGGGAAACTTTTTTTTTTAAATTAAAGCTTTTTATTTTTCAAATGTATGCATGGATAATTTTTCAACATTAACCCTTGCAAAACCTTGTGCTCCAATTCCAATCTTTCTTTCCCTTAGATGGCAAGTAATCCAATATATCTTAAACATGATAGAAATATATGTTAAATCCAATGTATGCATAAATATTTATACAATTATCTTTTTGCACAAGAAAAATCAACTCAAACAAGAAAAAATGAGAAAGAAAATAAAATGCAAACAAACAACAACAAAAAGAGTGAAAATACCATGTTGTGAACCACACTCAGTTCCCACAGTCTTCTCTCTGGGTATAGATGGCTCTCTTCAACAAAAGTTCATTGAACTCATCTGAATCATCTCATTGTTGAAAAGAGTCACATCCATCAGAATTGATCATCGTATAATGTTGTGGCCGTGTATGATGATTTTGTGGTTCTGCTCATTTCACTTAGCATCAGGTCATGTAGGTCTCTCCAAGCCTCTTTGAAATCATCTTACTGATCATTTCTTACAGAACAATAATATTTCATAACATTCATATACCATAACTCATTCAGACATTCTCCAACTGATAGGCATCCCCTCAGTTTTCAGTTTCTTTCCACTACATAAAGGACTGCCTCAAACATTTTTGCACATGTGGGTCCTTTTCCCTCTTTAAGATCTCTTTGGGATATAAGCCCAGTGTGCTCAATTTGATAATTTTTGGGGCATAGTTCCAAATTGCTCTCCAAAATGGTTGCATCTGTTCACAATTCCACCAACAATATGTTGTGTCCCAGTTTTCCCCTCCAGTGTTTATCATTATCATTTCCTATCATTTGAGTCAATCTTAGAGATGTATAGTGGTATCTCAGAGTTGTCTTAATTTGCATTTCTCTGATCAATAATGATTTAGAGCACATTTTCATATGATTAGAAATGGTTTTACTCATCTGAAAATTGTCTATTCACATCCTTTGACCCTTTATCAATTGGAGAATGAGACTTGAATTTTTATAATTTTGAGTCAATCAATATTTTAGAAATGAGGCTTAAGGGAAACTTTTTATCTCTAAATAACTACATAAATAAAATAGAGAAACAGGAGATTATTGAATTAGGCATGCAAGTAAAAAAAGTTAGAAAAATAACAAATCAACCCCCCCAATTAAATACCAAATTAGAAATTTTGAAACTCAAAGGGGAAATTAATAAAATAAAAACTAAGAAAACTATTGAACTAATAAACAAAACTAAGAGTTGATTTTATGAAAAAAAATAACAAAATAGATAAACCTTTGATTAATTGAATCAGAAAAAAGAAAGAAAAAATTGAAATCACCAGAATCAAAAATGAAAAAGAAATTAAAGAAATAATTAGGAGATATTTTGCCCAACTCTATGGCAGCAAGCCTTACAATCTAACCAAAAATGGATGAATATTTACAAAAATATAACCTGCCCAGGTTAACAGAAGATGAAATAAAATACTTAAATAGTCCCATTTTAGCAAAAGAAATTGAACAAGTCATCAATGAACTCCCTAAGAAAAAAATCTTCTGGGCCAGATGGATTCACAAGTGAATTCTTACCAAACATTCAAAGAACAATTAATTCCTATACTATGTAAATTATTTGGAAAAATTGACAAAGAAGGAGTACTGCCAAAGTTCTTCTCTGACTCAAATATGGCACTGACACCTAAACCAGGAAGGGCCAAAACAGAGAATGAAAATTACTGCTCAATCTCTCTAATGAATAGTAATGCAAAAATTTTAAATAAAATACTAGCAAAGCAACTTATCAGCAGGATAATACATTATGACCAATTGGAATTTATACCAGGAATGCAGGACTAGTTTAATATCAGGAAAACTATTACCATAATTGACCATATCAATAAAAAAAGCAACAGAAATTATATGATAATCTCAATAGATGCAGAAAAAGCTTTTGACAAATACAGGACCCATTCATATTAAAAACACTAAAGAGCATAGGGATAAATGGAGCTTTCCTTAAAGTAATAAGTAGTATCTAGCTAAAACCTACAGCAAGCATTATACATAATGGAGAAAAGCTGGATGCATTCCCAGTAAGATCAGGGATGAAACAAGGGCGTCTATTATCACCATTATTATTTAATGTTGTATTAGAAATCCTGGCTTTAGCAATAAGAAAAGAAAAAAAGAAATTAAAGAAATTAGAATAGGCAATAAGGAAATTTATTACTTTATTGCAGAGGATATGATGATATACTTAGGGAATCCTAGAAAATCATCCAAAAATCTACTGAAAACAATTCATAACTTTAGCAAAGTTGTAGGATATAAAATAAACCCACACAAATCATTAGCATTTCTTTATATTATTGACAAAGCCTATCCAAAAGAGATAAAAAGAAATTCCATTTAAAATTACTATAGACAAAATAAAATACTTGGGAGGGTCTATCTGCCAAGACAAACCCAAGAATTATATGAACACAATTACAAAATACTTCCCACACAAATAAAATCAGATCTAAACAATTAGAAAAATATCAATTGTTTATGGCTAGGCCAAACTAATATAATAAAAATGACAATTCTGCCTAAATTAGCCTACTTGTTTAGTACCATGCTAACCAAACTGCCAAAACATTATTTTATAGAACTAGAAAAAATAATAACAAAATTCATATGGAAGAACAAAAAGTCAACATTATCAAGGAAATTAATGGAAAAATAAAAAGGATGGAGAATTAGCAATAACAAATCTAAAACTATATTATAAAGCAGTAGTCATCAAAATCATTTGGTACTAAGAAATAGAGTGGTGGATCAGTGGAATAGATTAGGTACCCATGACACAATAAGCAAGGACTATTTACTGTCTGATAAACTTCTGAAATAAGAAGTCAGTATTAAACAAAAATTGCTGAGAAAACTGGAAAATAATATGACAGAAACTTGGCATAGACTTATATCTCATACTCCATACCAAAAAAAGTCAAAAAAAGGAAACATGATTTGGGCATAAAGGATAATTCCATAAACAAATTAGGAGAATAAGTGATAATTTACCTTTGAGATCTTTGAAGAAGGGATGAATTTATGACGAAAGAAGAATTAGAAAGCATTATGAAAGGCAAAATGGGCACATTTGATTACATTAAATTAAAAAGGTTTTGAATAAAACAAACCAACAGAAACAAGATTAAAAGGAAAGTATGAAGTTGGGAAAAAATTTTTATAGCCAGTATTTCTGATAAAGCTCTCATTTCTAAAATATATAAAGAACTGTGTCAAATTTATAGGAACACATATCATTCCCCAATTGATAAATGGTCAAAGGGTATGAACAGAGTTTTCAGATGACAAAATTAAAGTCATTTATAGTTATATGAAAAAATTCTCTAAATTGCCATTGATTAGAGAAATGCAAATTAAAACAACTCTGAGGTACCACTTCATACCTCTCAGATTGCCTAAGATGATAGGAAACACTAATAATAAATGTTGAAGAGAAAGTGGGAAAACTGGGACATTAATGCATTGTTGGCAGACTTCTGAAATTATTCAATCATTCTGGAGAGCAATCTGTAACTATGCCCAAAGGGCTATAAAGCTGTGATACTCTTGGACCCAGCCATGCCATTCCTGGGTCTGTATCACAAGGAAATCATAAAGGAGGGGAAAGAACCTACATGTGCAAAAAAGTTTGTAGCACCTCTTTTTGTGGTAGCAAAGAACTGGAAAAAGAGTGGATGGCTATTATTTGGGGAATGGCTAAACATGAATACTACATGAAGATAATGGAATATTATTGTACTAGTAAAAAAAATGTACAAGCTGATTATAGGAAAGCCAGGAAAGGTTTACATGAACTGATGCTGAGCAAAACAAGCAGAACCAGGAATGCATTATGCATAACAGCAAAAATATGTGATGATTAACTATGAAAGCCTTTGCTCTTCTCAGTAGTTCAGTGATCCAAAGGAATCCCAATAGACTTTGAACAGAAAATGCCATCTGCAACCAAAGAAAGAACTAAGGAGACTGAATATAAATCAACACATGTTATGGTCACTTCTTTTTTCTGTTTTTTATCTCTCCCATGGTTTTTCCCATTTGTTAGGATTTTTCTATACCAGCAAAATTCATAAAACAATGTGTATTAAGAAATATAAACAACCAAAAAACCATATCTCCATCCCTTTTAGCCTATTGCTTTTAGTCATGACCCTTAGCTACTTAAATCTGAATTTTTTTTTCTTAGCCAGTAATTTCTTACCTAAACTCCTTTCTCCTTATCCACTACCATTATGCTTCTCTGTTGCTCTATTTTCCAAAACTACCCATTACATTTTTCTCATTCCATCAACTGGACTTATTTTCATTCATTTTTAAATTCCTAAAGTAACTTAAAATTTTAAAGCAAGATGGGAAATCAAATCAATCAAATAAAAAAGCACTTAAGTTTGTGACATACTCTATGGTAGTCACTAGATATATAAAAACAAACAAACAAAAAATGTCTACCTACAAGGAGTTCATGTTGCATAGTGGGAGAAAATAAGCATACATATAATTACATATAAAATGTATACCAAATAAATATGAGGCAAGTGGTGGAGGTAGTACTTGTAAATTGTGAGATTAGGAGAGGATTTTTATAAGTGATGTCACATGTGATAAACTCTGAAAGAAAATAGGGCTTCCTAAAGTCCAGATATGCTTTTATTGTATAGAAATCATCCTCTTCAAAGTAATATAGGAAATGGAATGTCCTGTGCTGAACAGAAAAAAAAAAAGCTTAGTTTGTTTGTCCTGTGCTTCATCCAAATCATTACAAATATCTGAAGCAATTTTTATATATTCGTCTCTTTCCATGCCTTTAAACTTGATCAATACTTTGTCCCTTAAATCTTTCCTAGAATAATTTGAATATCCCCCCCAAAAAAACAACAAAAAAATCAACCCTACAAAGTATGTTTCTCTGGCAGTGTAGGTATTTTTATATAGAATAGTAAGGAGTACATGTCTGCTGGAAAGGATTGTAGTAGTCATCTAGTTCAACCAATCATTTTATACAGATGGAATAAATGAGATCCATGGAGGAAAAGTGACAACAAATTATATAGGGAGGAACCATCAAGGGGTCCAATTTGAATCTTGATTCTCTACTCTAAATCCAAGTTTTACCATTTTTCTATATGTTAATATGCTAGTTTTACATTTTGATTAATGCTTGCCTTTCTGTGAAGAATGTAAATTCATTGAAGCCAGAAACAATGTTTTTACCTTGTCTGAAATTCAAAGCTACATAGTATATAATACTTACTTTTGCTATAACTTTATTTATTTAACTTAGGCCTTATCTCCTTTCTCTGTTGCATTTGAAATTAATTATTCATTGTAATTATCTCCTTCCTTGGAATTGCACTTTCCTGGTCTATCCTTCAACTGAGGATTATTTTTTGGAAAGATTTTTACTGAAAGCATGAGTGGAATGATCAATGGAATAATGCAATGAAACCAAATACCATTCTTTAAACCCAAGAAATGTAATCTACCTTATCAGTTTTACATATGTTAGAAACATTTTTAAAATTATTGAAAACAATGATATCAATCAGAATGGCACTTTAAAGTTCACAAAGCTTTTCTTTCTCAATACTCCTGTGTCTGAAGTAAGGCATGTATTATTATTCATACTTTACACATAAAGAAGAGTTTAAGTGACTTTTAATCTTTCTCATGCTGCACATTCAGAGAAATGGCAAATAAATGTTTAAAGGAGCAAAAACACCAATCATTCTTTGTAGAAATTTATGCAACAAAAATAGTAATTAAATAGTGCTTATAAAACTACACAAACTTAAATAGAGACAATAACACAACCCTAATTGATTCAAATAAAAATCATAGAAGAAAGTATAAATCACTGGAAAAACAATAATATTGATGAGATATGCCATAATTTCTGAGGTACATCTAAGTCAGTCCTCTAGGTACAAATGATATGCATTATATGTTATATTAAAATTATATTATAAAAATCATGGATTAATAAACTGATGGGATGATTGATGAAATGACCTTGCAATTTTTAAAAATAAAAGCCAGCTAATAAAGAAAGTCAAAATAAGTACAAGATGAAAATTTAACAAGTATAGAAGAATTTGATAACTTGGAAACAGAAGAGTAGAAAATGGATAAAAATAAAAGTGAATCTTTGTGGTAGCAAAGTACTGATATAAAAAGTTTGACACACACACACAAATGAAGAATAAGCAGGAAATTAGGAAACTACAAACATAAACAAACCAAACAATTACAAAAACAAAAAACTAAACTGAAAACCACAAAACTGTAAAGACCTAGCTTTACCCGAAAGGAGAAATATGAAAAGATATCTTCTCACCCCTCCCTTTGCCAAAGAATGGTTGGTATGGAATACCACTTATAAGCACACACATACCTACTATATAAAACTTTTGTTGTTCAGTTAAATCTGACTTTTTGTGACCACATTTAGAGTTTTCTTGGTAAAGACACTGGAATGGTTTGCCATTTTCTTATCCAGCTGATTTTACAGATGAAGAAATGGAGCAAACAGGATTAAGTGATTTGTCCAGGATCACAGACCAGTAAATGTCAGAGCCCAGATTTGAATTCAGGTCTTTTTTTACTCCAGGCTTGACATCTAACCACTGAGCCAACTAATTGCCCACTACACAAAACTAGTACATTATTAATGACAAAACCATTATGCAAAAATTTATAGTATGTACTAGTTTTAAAAATCTTTTTTTATTATAATAGATAATTTTGTGGGAAGCAGTAGGGGCACAGATACAAGGGGAAATTTGAAGGATCAAAAAACAAGAAAGCATTAGACTTGCCCATTTAAAAATTACAGGTGAAGTGGAGGAGAAAGGATTTCAAGAATAATTATTGCACTTTTGGATCAATAGTTTTCCAAATTTCCTACCCATTACTCCTAGATATATACCTCTGAGGTAAGTACACCAAATATAATTCTGCTTCCATCTGATAGTTTTTTAAAGTATCTGAAGGAAGAAAGAAGGAAAGAGAAAGAAAAAAAAAAACAGAAAGTTTACATGGCTATTTAAATATCTGCTTTTAGTTTATTATATATTTAACCCCACAAATCAAGTCTTTTGGGAAAAACAGGACACAGTCATCCCTTCCATAGCAATGTTGAACATAGCAATCATCCTCTGATACTCACATACCCTCCAAATAGTTGATTGTACATTCAGGGAACAGATCTAGTAAATGTCCACTGATTAATATAATCATACATGTGAAAGTTTCATAATACTTATTCAAACTAGACTATGAATTTGAATGAATATGAATCTCAGTGTTAAGCTATTTGAAAAACAGAAAATATCAAGAGGTTTAGAATATGCCTTGCTTTTGACAAACTTCATGAATTCAATTCATTTGGCCTCTGATAAAGAAAATTAATGTCTGTAAAGAAGTTGTGAAAGGAGTGTAAAATAATTATATGCAATTTCTTATCTACTTCCTTCCATTTCAGCAACTGAAAAATTCTTATTTTTTTGGTAACACCTGGATTACGCAAATTGTCAGATGTTTTAATAAAGACCTAAAGCAAAAGGATTAATGATGTGTCCCATTATGCAGATAAATTTCCAAATAGAACATTTTCTCTTCAGCCTCAGATTCTGACATGGCATTATCTGTATTGTTTTGGAGTCAATATACAAATCTATTAGAAATAAATCTATTAATTTGTTTTTTTTTAATTTTATTTTATTTGCATAACATATGTGTGGGTAATTCTTCAACAATAACCCTTACATAGCTTTCCGTTACAAATTTTTCCCCCCAACTCCCCACCCCTCCCCTAGATGGCAGGATATCCACTACATGTTAATTATGTTAAAATATTGGCAAATCGAATATATGTATACATATTTCCAAACTTATCATTGTTGTGCAAGAAAAATCTTATCTACACAAACGATATATCAGATAAAGGAAACACAATGTAAGCAAACATCAATCAAGGAGTATGAGAATGTTATGTTGTGGTCCACATTTTGCATCCCTCTCTCTGGGTGTATATGGCTTTCTTCAGTGAACAATTGGAGGTGGTTTGAAACATTTCATTGTTGAAGAGAGCCATGTCCATCAGAATTGATCGTCATATAGTACTGTTGTTGCCGTGTATAATGATCTCCTGGTTCTGCTCATTTCACTCAGCATCAGTTCATGTAAGTCTCTCCAGGCCTCTCTGAAATCATCTTGCTGGTCATTTCTTACAGAACAATAATATTCCATAACATTCATATACCATAATTTATTCAGCCATTCTCCAATTGAAGGGCATCTATTCAATTTCCAGTTTCTAGCCACTACAAAAAGGGCTGCCACAAACATTCTTGCACATGTGGGGCCTTTTCCTTCCTTTATGATTTCTTTGGGATATAAGCCCAATAGAAATGCTGCTGGGTCAAAGGGTATGCACAGTTTGATAACTTTTTGAGCATAGCTCCAAATTGTTCTCCAGAATGGCTGTATCCATTCACAGCTCCACCAACAATGCATCAGTGTCCCAGCCCTCCCACAACCCCTCCAACATTCATCATTAACTTTTCCTGTCATTTTAGCCAATCTGACAGGTGTGAAGTGGTATCTCAGGGTTGTCTTGATTTGCATTTCTCTGATCAATAGTGATTTGGAGCACCTTTTCATATGACTATAAATAGTTTTAATTTCATCCTCTGAAAATTGTCTGTTCATATCCTTTGACCATTTATTGATTGGAGAATGGCTTGAATTTTTATAAATATGAGACAATTCTCTATATATTTTAGAGATGAGACCTTTATCAGAACCCTTAAATGTAAAGATGATTTCCCAATTTATTGCTTCCCTCCTAATCTTGTCTGCATTGATTTTGTTTGTACAAAAACTTTTTAACTTAATATAGTCAAAGTTATCTATCTGGTTTTCAATTAAGAGTTCCAGTTCTTCTTTGGACATAAATTTATTCCATCTCCA
>JAJPUD010006880.1:12430-93764 GCA_023553655.1 Myrmecobius fasciatus | reverse complement strand
CTTCTAGCTCTCTTTTGAGATTCTTAATGCAATCATCCAGGTAAGTCTTCTGAAAGGGAGACCAACTTAAGTCTGCCTTTGTGGCTTCATCTGGGATTGTTTTCATAATGTCAGGATCTGGGGACTGTTCTATTTTTTCTCCGTAAAAGCTTTCTATGGTGAGAGCTCTCTTCTGCTTCTTGCTCATGATTTAAAGTTGGGATATTGGTCAAAAGCAGAGAAAACTGCAACAATTTGTATTTGCCCTGGGGCAGTTTGCCGAGTTGACTTCCGGTCTGAGGCTGGTCGGGCTACATTCGCACTAGGACCACGTTTTCAGCTGTTCTCGATCTACCCCCTTCCAAAGGCAGATCTGCCAAAGCACCTGCCCGCAAGCAGAGCAAAGTGGCCCAGGCGTCTCCCAGGGGCTTCCTGGGTGCCCAAAATCCGCCCCTCTATCGCAGCCCTGACTTCTGCCCCGGCTGGAGTCCGATCGCGACCAGCGGCCGATTTCCCCTGAGGCTAACCTTCTCCGGAGTTCTTTCAAGGTAGATCTTTTATAGAAGTGCGTTGTAGTCCAAATGCTTGGCGAGGCCCTCACTCAGAAACCAGTTGGAAGGCTTACTTTGTCTGGGTTTGAGGGAATGTCCCGGGAGTTCACAGAGAAAGCTGTCCGCAGTTCGCCATCTTGGCTCCGCCCCCGACTCAAATCTATTAATTTGTTATAAGATATTTTCTTCCTTGAAATTATGTCAGAATACTGTATTGGAAACCTTGAAGGAACTAAATAACCATCTATTTCATCTAAATTTTTCAATTTTTTAGAAACTAATGAAGAATGGCATAATATGCAAAATTTCTTCCTTATTTTCAGTACCTATGTGGCAATTCTTTTGGAAGAAGTTTCATTAAAGATGGCTAAATGAATATACTTTCTAGAAAAAATAATGGAAATTCTCTCAGTTATTAAGTTTTCCACTGTCATAAATGTTAGAAGAAATTCAAAATAGATAAGTAATTAAAACTAAGGAGTGAAGCATTGAGATTCATTTAAATGATGCTTTTCAAATCGATTTACCTGGGAATAAACTTATACATTCATTAATTCAACAAATATTTCTTGAGATTTATTATGAGCATTGGGAAGCAAAGATGGTCCCTGTTTACAATTGATAGTAAGGCAGGTAAGATATGTACATAAATAACTAAACAGAAAACAACATAAGATAACTGTAAAAGCAATATGAACAAGTACTCAAAAAGTTCAAAGAAAGAAAAGATTAGAGAATAGAAAGGCTGACTCTTCCTATCTTGCCTTGGCTGGAAGGGCAGAAGCCCAATCCATTCTAACTGGCACAAAGCTTTGATCTGCTCTCTTCCGGACCTGGAGCAGTTTGCCCTGCTTAAATAAACTGGTTCCCCTTTCCCTGTTCCAAGGACGCTAGCACTTTAATGTCAAATTTAGAGCATATATCTGATTGGTATATTCCATTATAATTTAGAAGTCCTAATACCAAGAGATCCATCAGCCACACTGTCCTTGGTAGCAGGACCATAGACATGCACCATCATATCCAAAATGATGTCTAAAAATGCCCTCCAACTTCATTCCCAACTCTGGATTTACATCTTAAGACCATTTTTCATAAAGGAATTACTAGGATCACACATAAAGTCTTATACTTAAGTTTAAAAATATTGTTTAAGTTGACTATTCTCAAAGTAGAGATACATGGCTAGTTTATGTGAAAGAGACCTTCAGGGTTTAGTGGACTAAAAGCTCAACAGTCAGCAAAATAAAAAGCTTATTTGGTCTTGGGCTATATCTTAGTATTCAGAGCAAGGGTACCAATTTACACATAGTCCCTAGCCTTGATCAGAGCACAATCCAGAGTTCTATGATAAGTTTTGGGTGCCATACTTTAAAAGAGTTATTTTCAAAAAACTGGAGTGTGCATAGAAGAGAGCGAAGAAGACATAAAACCAAGTAACTGAGTTTGAACTAAATTTTGCAGGCTATGTTTTTTACCATCAAAACTCCTAAGGTTTGCTTGTGACAATCAAAGTGAAGATCTCTCAGGACTACTGACTAAATTAAACAAAGACTGAGGGCCTAAGTTTTGGTTTCCAGGGTGCGGGGTGGGAAAGTAGAAAATAGTTTGATTTATAAGCTGTCAACATTCCATTTCCTAAATAAGGAAAGTAAAGCATATATAACCAATTAGAATGCATGTAAAGGAAAAGGGGTAGTGGGTTTGGGACTTTCTTTGTTCTGGACTGTATAAAAATCACAAGAATTTACTGGACAGTGGCTCTCCCAACTCTGGACTACTTATTTGATCCATTATGGGACTGCCCGGTACTCGGGAGTTCCTGAATAAAGCCTTTGTTCTATACCTTGAGATGCCTCTGAAGTATTGATAATTCAAATGAGGGCCTGAATACCCCACACAGGTTGCCATATGGAAGAAGCATCAGATTTATTCTGTTTGGTCTCAGTGGGAGGGACTGTGGCTAAATGATAGAAATAATAGGGAAGTAGTATTTTTTTTTTGTCTTAGTATACAGAGAGAATTATTGATAATATCCCAATATAAAATAAATTATTTTAGCATATGGATTTTTTAATCACTGAAAGTATTCATGTGAAAGATCAAGCATTCTATAAAATATATTCATATTCACATAAGGGTTTAACAAGATTATTTCCAAAGATCCTTCCTAATCAGAAAATATGATTCTTTGAGGTTTGGCTTTTTCATGGAGTACTGATGATACACTTTACGAAGGAGAGAGCAATTTGATTTAGAAAATATTATTGAAAATATTATTTCAAAAGATGGATACTGGAATTAGGGGGAAAGTGTTTTGTATATAAATAGTTAAATTTGAGTCAGAAGTAGAGAAGTATTAGGGTATACATATAATATACACTAGTACAAGGGCCCTTTAAAAGGTCTTCCACATATCTTACCTCTTGACATTACAATCTGTCTGAAATACAGCTACCAAATTAACCTTTTACAAGACCCATTTATCATTTTTGTTTTTTTACTCCATGCTTCCAAATGGTTATTTGGAAATCCAAACTTCTCAGCTTGATATTCAAAGATTGATTTGGCTTCACCAACCTTTCTAGCCTTATCTACTGACTAATCAAAAGAAAAGAGTCTTATCTAATACATTTTTTCTCATTATCTAACTCAATATTCTGTGAAAGAAAATCCCTTTCTTCTGAGAATTTTATAGATGTAGATAATTTTAGTAAAAAGTTCCCTTTCTCATTGCAGATGGGCACCTTCTCAACACCTTATATTCTTTGAGAATGTCCTGAGGCATATAAAGCTTAAGGCATGGGAGTGGTCAAGAATGAATAGAAGGTTTCTAGTCTTTAGATCAGTATCATTGGGATACTGGTGGTACATATAGCAGAAATAGGGACATTAGGAAGGAGAGCTGATGGGTGGGTAGGTATGGAAAAGGTAATGAGATTTATTATTTTTTAAATATTTTTACATATAGTCTGAATCTCAAATAGATTTTAAATGGCTATAATACTGAGTTTAGATATATCTATTTTTAAGGCCCTCTTGGAAATGATGGATATATAGGAATAGATGTAGGGAGAATAATTGAAGTGCAAGTCCTAGATAAGACATGATGGTCAAAACTATAGTTGTGAAAGAGACCACTAAGGAAAATCATTTAAAGACATAAGAGAAGAGAGTTAAAGAAGATTTGGAGAATATGGAGAAAGAAGAAAAAGACAAAAAAAAAAAATTAGCAGTTAGAGATAAAGAAGTACAACTAGGATTGTGAAATTCATGGTAGCCACTGAAGTAAAAAGAATCACATAGGAAAACATAGCATTGTCAAGGAAGCAGAAATACAATAGCAATCAGAAATCACTGGTGAGAACATTTTGGTACAACAGAAAATCATATTGCAAGGAATTATGGAACAATAAGAAAATGGAGACAGTAAATGAAAACAATAATTTTAGAAGTTTTGCAGTGATAAATAGAAGATAATTAACACAGTAGCCTCAGTAGTTCAAGATTGATAAAATAAAGTCTTTTCAAAGCCTTGAGGAAAGTTGATGTTCAGGGAAAATAGTAGCGCACAAATTTTTTAGTTTCTAAAATGTAGGCCCAGATGAATATAGAGATGGTCAAATGACTGACTGAAAGACTGGAAGAAGATATCAAATAACAAGAAGTTAAGATGAGGGCCAGAAACACTTCAGTAAGAATAGAGAAATCATATTAGTGAAAAATAAAACAACAGTGATGAGGGAGGGATTTCCTAAGTTCAGATGAAACAGTTCAAATTATGATATTCCAAGGTATATCCATACACCTAGGTGGATAAATGAGAGTAATGAAAGTCAATGGAAATGAAAAAATTAAGGGATTGCTTTACATTCTGTTAGATGAAATTATCAAGATATTGGCAAAGTATGGCACAGAGAGGAAAATCATATAGTCAGATGTTCAAATAACTAAAGAGTAGAGGGAATATTAAGGCACTGGGAAATATGAGTAGGAGGCCATGAACAGGGTGAAATAATAGACTTCAAAAGAGGAAATCCTTTTGACTGATGATGGAGAAAAAATGAGTGAAGAAGTTTTAGTGAACAGGACAAGCACAACAATGAGATGGATGAAAAAAGAGTGAGTGAACAGTCAACACTGAAGAAATGCTCTCAGTCCAAAAGACTGAGGCTATTTGAAGAAAGAAGGCATAGTTGTGGCAGTAAAAATATTTACAGTATAGGGAACTTTATTCACAAAAGAATTAAAAAAAAAAGTAACAAAAATCAAAAAGCAAAATCACAAATTCAGTTATTTCAGTTGATTCATGCCAACTTCAAACTAAGTCACTAATATAAATGCATATATTATTTTTCTTTTAGTCAATGTAATGATAAATGGTAAAAATGATGAAAGAAAGAGAAGCCCAAATATATATATATATAGTAAATTATTTGTTAGCAGCACTTTTTAAGGTAATAAAGAATAGAAAATAAAGTAGATAATCATTGACTAAGGAACGGCTAAACAGAGTGTGATACCTGGATTGAAGGGACATTGTTTCCTTTAAAAAAAAAAGATATCAAGACTAGAGTGTATGGGAAGATTTTGATAAAGAAACAAAATAGGAAGGATACAGAATCAGGAAAACAATATTAATAATGCCTACAAAAATGGAAATGGAAAGAACATCAAGAACATCAACAAATATAAACTGGATGGTATGAAATTATAATGACCAAGCTTGATCTTTAAAACAAATCTCTATCTAGTTTAAAGAAAGAAGTGGACTAGGTGTATAAAATACAAATATAAAATCTTATTTAATTTATGCAGTGGTTATTTTGATAAACTGTTCTTCCCCTCCCCCCCACACTTCCTTTTTTATTCTTTGTTATAGGTATTGCTTTCTGGATGGATGGGCAGAGATAGATTGGGGGGAAAGGAATATTAAAATAAAGAAAATAATGAATATAGGTCAATCAAAACAAAAAAAGCCATTTTAAGTAAGTGATTTTGAAGAAAATCTTCAAAAAAATGGAGCAACACAGATCATAAACCTTCTGGTTTATGTCATATTGGTCTTTGTTAGGTGTTTAATAAGGTGTCTTGAATATAGAAGATGCATAATAAATATTTGTTAAGAAAAGAAGTAAAAAAATCTTCTTTGAGGCTGTATCCCCCCCTTTTGATGCTGTTAAATTATTTTATTTATTTTTTCTTTTTCTGTGATATTTAATTGAACTGCTGCTTAACATAAAAAATTTATTTTATCTTTCTTTTAATCAGAATTTTCTAAAATTTTTCATTCCTTTAAGTCATGTTTTATAAGGTTTTTTTTGTTACTAACAATTACAAATAGGAGTGTGTGTATGTGTGAAAAAGAGATGGGGCGAGGGAGGGAGGTGCCAGAGAGAGAATGCCTCTACAGAAGGTAGCATTTACTCATAGTAATGTTGTATGAAAATGAATCTTTATTTTTTCTGTCTGGAGTTGAATCAAATTTTCATTGCCTATTCATCAACAGAAATTACTTCAAAGACTATAAGAAAATTAAATAAGAAAACTGTATCATCATTTTTGTATATGAAACAGATACACTAAAGAACTTCATTAAGAAAAAAAGCCCTGCATCTTGGGAGAATTTATCATCCCAAGTCATTAAAAATACAGCACTACCAAAACTAAAGCAATAATTTGGCAACAAATTGACCTACTTTTGGTATGCACTCATTATCCCCCATTCTTTACAGAAAATGGGGCAAACACAAAGGAACATTACTAGCAAAGAAATGAATGCAGGCACGTCAGGTTTCATGTATGCTTTCATTTTCTTGTCACTAACTACCTTCAAGATAATACAGCACTGGTGGTGTGTTGCAGGATGGCAGGAAACACCCAGACACATTTGTCAAATTGTCAAAGGGAGAATACTACCTGAAGAGCTATAAGAAAACAGTCTGTCAAAGTGGCAACTAAAATATGATGTTGTAGTTTAATAGACCTCTGTTTATTGTGTGTTTGGGTGACCTCCTCAAAAAGCTGTTGATTATGCATAAATGCTGTTTGCACTCTTGAGAGGTAGGCAAGTTTGGCTGCAATTCTGACCTCATTTCAAATCTAGTGAAGAACCCAAACAAATGCCTTTTCTAACATCTTTCACTACATATGAGGATAAGAATGATGTTCACAGATATTTAAAATTCATATCACAGACTAGGACTAAAACCTTTGTGCTATATGAATATAAAGAACATTGTAGGAACATTTAGAATAGGTTATTCTGACCTTTTATTTGTATTATTTGTCTGACCTACTATTGCTCATTTGAACAGTGCACTCACCCTCTCCATCATAAAACTAAATACTGTTGCGGGGGGGGGGGGGCGAAGAGGAAGGAATAGAGAAGTAGAGGGAGAAGGAGAGGAAGAAGGAAAGGGAGAGAAACCCTACACAGGAACTTTTAGAGGATGGTAAATATATGTGGGTAACCTCTGTGCACAACACATTAAAATGGAAATCTTCCTTGTCTTTCTTTTTTTTTTTTTTCAAATTCCACACTCTGCTCACAGACTACTTTTTTTCTAAAATCCTCTAAAGAGAGATAAATGACATTTGTTCATATTCATTTAATACACAGAATTCATAAGTATGATTTGAAAGGGAATAGTCATTCATTCGAAACGGTGGTTGAAATCAAACACAATTTTTTAAAATCATTAATTACATTTTATTTGTATCTCAGTTACTGGAACACATACTTATTTAAAAAAACTAAAGTATTAATAAAAAAAAAACTATAGGTAATGGGGAAAATCAGCCTATCATACTAAAACTAACGGAGGACAAAGAGTAATAAAGACAATGGACACTTAGAAAAACATATCTATGAAGAAAATTGACATCCAATTATTCAGGCCATAGAAGAAAAGGCTGAGAGATATAATTTTTAAAATATAAGGAGATGCTAATGATGATTGTTCTTTGTCTTGAGAAGAAACAAGTTTATATTTCCAGGTGATTAGACTCCAACTTTGCCAGAAATTATGTTTAATTCTCAGAAATAGCAAAGCCTAGGGGGAAGATAAACCAACCTTCTCTCACCACATACAAATACAAACACACACACACACACATACTTTTAAATTTTTATTTTATTTTTTTATTTTTTATTTACAAAACATATGTATGGGTAATTCTTCAACATTAACTCTTACAAAGCTTTCTGTTACAAATTTTTCCTCCCTACTCCCTACCCCTCCCCTAGATGGCAGGATATCCACTACATGTTAATTAAAACATATTTTTTTTAAAAAGAATTTTAAAAATTGAGAAAATTTTAAACATGCATTATAATCCCCTTGCTTCAAAATTTCCTATTTCTTTTGATTCTTCCTCCTAGTCACTAAGGTTAGTAACCTCAGAATAATTCTAAATTCCTCCCAGCCCTATTTTAATCAGACCTTCTCCCAATCCTAAAAAGTTGGCAAGCCTTTTTAACTTCACCTCAATAAAGTTGGTGTTTGCATGTGTCCTTTTCATTATACTTACACAGTCACTAATCTTAGTGCAGATATTATTATTCTCACCTGTACTATTTCAATAGCTTATACATTGACTTTCTAGACTTCACTATCTCCCTTCTTCAATCTGTGCTTTATACCAAATTACAAATCCTTTATGTATTCATAAAATTAAAAAGAATGACCAGTTAATGAATGATGACAATAACAACTAGGGTATTGCAAGAGTAGTGTTATAATTTATTTAAACTTTTGCATAAATGTATTACACTACTAGCATCCACTTGATGTCTAACTCTTTGAGACTTGATACAGAGGCCAGGAGCATGTTCATAGATCTATAGGTTAAAAGTCATCAAGAGGAAATCTACTACTGGTGCAAGTTGAGTATTCTTTTCTCTTATGAAAATAGTAGGACCAGATGAAGAATGATAAACATCTTGTTCTTGTATTTATAAGTGTTTTAAAGTTGTATTTCATTAGTACGTAGAATTATACTAGATTGATGATCTGAATTATAATTATCAGAATTCTCTCTTTTAAAAAAAAAAGTATTACATGGCTTTAAGATTGAGTTCAAGGGATATGAAGTCCAAGTAGCAACGTAAACATCATAGCAGAAACATTCTATCCATCATTTAAAAAAATTCATAAATCAGAATTAATCTATTTTTTTATTTTCCTGTGCTTACATAAATCCTCAAAACATTTTTCCCTTCAATTTTAAATTTTCTCTCAGAAGTCCTCACCCTAAAAGTCCATACTCTGTAATTTGCTTCTCTATAATAGATTCTGTTACAGTAGAGCCATAATCTATAAGCAGAAAATTTTTACAGCTATAAACCTAGACTTTGCTTTATTTCTTGAGGCATGATTTAAAATATCCAGTGTCTGCTGGACAATACATTGATTGGAATGGAGAAAGCAGACCATGAGAGAATCCAGGGGCTGGCCTGGTTGGAATGATGAAACATAAAGGAAGGATAGAATTGTGATTGGTGGATTGGTGAACTGTGGAGTCCAGACTTAGAGGGTAGATAGAAAGAGATTGATAGACTGAGAAGATACCAAGGGAATGAGGAAATTAGAGATGAAGAGGGAAACTTACTTAAGCAAGAATGATTGGGTGGGAAAAGTGACCTAAGGAAATCTCAGATTGAGATTCTGTGAGGGTGGGGCAATAAGCTGTGGGTACACTGGTGAATGACATAGAATGAAAATAAAGGGCAATGGAATTGAGGAAATCAAGGCAACAAGTATTTATTAAGTGCCTATTAAGTGCCTAATATATGCCAAACACTTTCTCATATGCTGATTTTGGAATCAGGAAGCATCTTCCTGAGTTTAAATCTGGCCTCAGATTCTTACTAGTTTTATGATCCTGGGCAACATGCTTGCCCCAATTTCTTCATCTGTAAAATGAGCTGGAAAAGGAAGAAATGGTACTCCAGTATCTTTTTTCAAGAAAACCTCAAACAGGGTCATAAAAATTGGATACAATATGACTGAAACCACTGAATGATAGCACCAAATTATGTATCAGAGGCACTTTGTTAAGCACTAGGGACACAAAAAGAGACAAAAAGAGTCTCTGCCCTCAAGGAGCTTAATTTAAAAAAAAAAAGAACAAGAAAAAGAAAACTTAAGAATATAATGACCCAGAAGATTTGACTAAAAGAAGAGTTGAATCATTGTACTTCAATGCTCTCTTTGAATAGATGGAGGGAGGAGTGATTGTTATAGTATTTTGTATATAATGTCATACAGGTAAAGTGTTGGTTGTTTCTATTGAAATTTTTTTTCTTTTTTTAAAAAATCTCTTAAAAGGGCTGAATTTCTGTGTAAGGAAAGGAAGAAGGATATATTAAGATGTGGAACTGGTATAAAAACAAAAGATATTAAAATATTTTTAAAAGATCACAAGGTAGAGATGAGTAGTCAACTTTTAAAATTTTTTGTTTTTGCTTTTCCCACTCCCCATTCCCAGAAACATCAAAGGTGCCAAAGAAATAAGTGGGCTTTAATGGCAAATAGACTAAGGACACACACATCATGGAGAGGGTGGGGGCGGGGGAAGAGATAAACAGAGAGAGACAGAAAGAGACAGAGACAGGGACACAGAGAGAATGAATTATGGAGCGATTATGAAAGAGAAATAGTTTAGAACAAACACTAAAAAATAACCAATATACTAAATCCAGCCCCCCTAAACTAACATCTCTGTTTTCTAAGGGTAATGCAAAGAGTTCACTATTCTCATAACCATGTAATATTTCTCACTACCTTCCAGCATAAAATGTATTATACTGTCAAGACTTGTCATTTCTTCCCAGAAAGACCTTTCCTGAATCTATCCTTCCTTCTTTTTTTTTTTTTTTTACCATTTCCAAAGCATATCTTTCAGATTTCTCTGCTATAAGTTTTTCCTAGTCTCTACTCTAAACTTAACCCCCCCAAATCTACTTACCTAGTATATTTCTCTACTGATATTAAACTTCTCAAATGGCAACTCCATTGTATAGCAGCTTCAATAATACCTTTCATATGCTTACTAAAAGTGACTATGTTGCTCTTTTGTCTACCCTTTTCCAAGTACTGATAATTCCACTGAAATAAACTTTGCCAATCTTTTGGCCCCTCCAAGATGCTTCAGAAAAAGAAGTTTATGCTATATATTCAGAATTTGTATATATATATATATGTTTTACTTTACATTGTATTTCTCAGGGATCTATTAATCTGTCTTTCAAAAAACAAAAATTATTTTGATCAACAAAGGTTTGCTCAAGTTGATAATACTCTATTTGATATCTTTTTTACTGCTACAGATGGTTGTTTTATTGACAAATTCTTCTAAAACATGGAATTGTTTTGTGTGAGTAATACACAGGAAAAAGTCAGAAGAATACCTGAGCCCTAATTCAAGCTTAGTCACTTAAAATCTGCATGAATTTGTTTAAACTTTTAGAGTTTCAATTTTTATTTTTAGAACAAGGATAATGCATGCTCTACTTGTATTAGAGGGATACCATAATGTTCAAAGAGGAGAACCCTTTAAAATGCTATGAAAACTACAAATTGTTATATGAATATAAAAGAGCATTATTAATACTTTAAAAAAAATTGAGGGGCAACTAGATAGCCCAGTTGAGAAAGCCCTGGTCCTAAAAGAAGAATTGAGTTCAAATCCAGCCACAAATTATTACTAGCTATGTGACCCTCAGCAAGTCACTTAAACCCAATTGCCTTGACAGAAAAAAATTTTCTGTTTTTGTTTTGCTTTTGGTTATATTTTAAGTTCCAAACTATCTTCTTCCCTCCTTCATACTAGAGAAATATATCATGTGGCACAGATTTATAACTGTATATAAAATTGTACTTCTGTTTATTAGAGTTTTTTCTCTGGATATAGACAGCATTTTCCTTAATAGGAATCTAGCAGTTGATTTGAGTATTTATAATATTCAAAATAACTTGGTTGATCACAGTGATTCTTCACACAATATTGCTGTTAATGTATACATCATTCTCTTGGTCTTGCTCATTTCACCTTTCATTATGTCATACAAGTCTTTCCGTGTTTTTTTTCTAAAAATCACCCTGCTCATTATTTCTTACAGCACAGTAATATTCCATCACAATTATATACCACAACTAAAATAGTCATTTCCCAATTGATGGACATTCCCCTCAATTTCTAGTTCTTCGATGCAACAAAGAGAGCTGCTATAAATATTTTAGAACATACTAGATGCTTTTTCCCTCCTTGATCACCTTGAGAAGCAGATATAATAGTGGTTTTGCTGGAACAAAAAGTAAACCCAGTTTTGTATCTCTTTGAGCATAATTCTAGCATTTCAGAATGGTTGCTCAGTTCACAATTCCGCCAACAGTGTATTAGTATCTCAATGATTAATTCTTAAAATACAAATTGCATCCCTCTATCTCCTCATCCTCAAATGTTATAATCAATCAGCATATATTATATAGTATATATATGTATGCATATTTGAATTAATATATGTATGTATATATGTGTGCATGCACACATATATACATACATACATGTGTTTATATATACATTCTGAAATGTTTTTGGAAATGTTAAGATCCTTACCTAACTCCTCCCACTTCACCATAAAGTTTTACTTTATCAATTTAACTGAAAACCATTTTGAATTTTCATTACTATGCAACAAGTGTAGGGTTGAGTAGTTAATCAGGGGATGCAGCCAAGGTAGCACAATGGATATAGTATTGAGTCTGGAGACAGGAAAACTCCTCTTTCTGAGTTCAAGTCTGGCCTCAAAAACTTCCTCACTATAGGACCTTGGGAAAAATCACTTCGCTCTCTTTGCCTCAGTTTTCTCATCTGTAAAATAAGCTGGAGAGAAAACAGTGTACCGCTTCAATATCTACACCAAGAAAAACCCAATTAGGATCACAAAGAGTTGAATATGATTAGCTAGCCAGTAAGTATGGAGACTCTAAAGTTCAAGAACTATAAAGTTTGATGTTTTTATCAAGGTTAACAACCTTTTATAGGAATAGTATTGAACTATACCTGTAAGCAAGCTGGAGCTCTGCCCTGTGGTTTGTTGACATCCACAGCTACCAGCTGCCATCCTCCAGCAGCATCTTCATGAAACATCTTCAAGGAAAATTAAAGATAGAGAAGAAATGCAATTGTATTAATTGGTAAAAATGATGTCAAATATCTATTTTTACATATATGTAGTTTTGTGCCTGGAAATTTATGAATATGTAAATTTTCATCCTGATGCTGCTTATCATCTATAACTTCCAATATTATTTTATTTTTTGCTGAGGCAATTGAGGTTAAGTGACTTGCCCAGGGTCACACAGCTAGGAAGGTTTAAGTGTCTGAGATCAGATTTGAACTCAGGTCCTCCTGACTTCAGGGCTGGTGCTCTAACCACTGCACCAGCTAGCTGCCCCTCCAGTATTATTTTAAATCAATGTGAAAAAAATCTTAGTTATCACATATAAAGTTAATGATTATAAATATATCATGGTAATACAGAAATTAGGTAAGGATAAATAAATCAAATCGAACATTCCCATTCATTTAACATAATACACTTTAGTATGATGCCAAAGAAATGTAGTTGTCACAATTTCCTAAAAAGAATCTCCCCTACTGAAATAAAGTACAGAACAAGTATAAGGTCTCTTTGGCGAGATATGTGATTAGGTATAGAAGCTGATCTTAAGGTAGGAAACTGATACTGCTATTAGTAGAAAAAGTAAAATTATTCAAAGTGTACCAAAACTGGGCTAACTCATCTTAATTTTTGTTTCTCAACACCAGAGATTTATATCTCTTGCTTCTCAAGAAGCACATTGAGTCTCAAATGCAATCTCACTTATTTTTGAGGTCATGGCCAAAAATATTCCATCAACTGCTTCATCTAACAAACATTTCACTTTTTAAATAGGTACCTGGTAGAAAAAATTATTTCCTATTTACAACAATGTTTCCACCAATATTTTTTCTTCTCAATTCTTTCATGAAATAAGAATTTCTATTTTTTAACCAAAATAATTAACACTATACAATTTCTATTGCAGAACACCATTTAAAAATGTAAATTTTTTCTGCCTTATGCATTTACATCCTTGTGTTGAACTACCTCTTTATTCAGTAATTGAGAAATAAAGAAATATGAAAAGGTGTAAGATTTCTGTAACTATCATGAGCCATAACATAGGGCAAACTTTTGATAGTAGATTATCTCTTGAAAGTCAAATAGTCATTGCAGAAGTTGTAAAGTGTAACTGACAAAATTCAGAGATAATCTAGATCTTGAAAGAATACCTAGATCTGTGTGTGTGTGTGTGTGTGTGTGTGCGTGTTTTACATACTAAGATACAATGTACCTTCAGTGATTATTTACATCATATATCTCTGCCTAAAGATGTCAGGAACACTTTACTCAATTTGTCCAAGAATTGGATACATATCTTTTTAATATAAAAAGAGTCAATTTACAAGTTATAATCAGGGAAAGAATCATGAACAATCCATTCTTCCATAATTCTGAGTCTTACTCTGAGTCCATAAAAACTGACTTGAAATGTCTTCAAAGTCATTGAAAAAACTTAAGTTTCCATCTAAGGACAAAAGGCCAAATCAATCCTGTCAGTCATGTGCAAAAAACTCTCTGTTGATATATCCTGTGTTCTCTTATCATGGCCCCAAGATCCCTGGGGCACGTATTTTCTTTGATCAGCAGTAGACTAATTTTCTCTGTTAAATTAATTTTTCCATTGGACAAAAATCAAATAAATCAATTTAATCATCAGTAAAAGTATGCTGCCAAGGTCACTGCTTTGTTTGAAATGATGGAAAGGACATGCAAATGTGTTCAGTTTGTGTCTAGTCTTTTGATCAAGATTGAGGTTTTGATCATCTGGGGCAGAAATGAATGACTGCACTTTTTCTAAGGTTATCTAAGTGCAGTTTCTTCAATAACTCTCTGAAAGCAAGCCTTGAGCATAGGTGGAGATCCTGTTAGTTTCTAGGCATTCTCTAAGGGGAGCTGCTATTAGAAGTGGCTGATTGCATAGTGGACAGAAAACTGGGATTGGAATAAGGAAAGCCTGAGCTCAAATTCTATCTCTAGCTGTGAGACCTTGGGCAAAACACAACCTCCGTTTGCCTCAGTTTTTTTCAACAAAATGAAGGTAATAATAGCACCTAGGTTGCAGGATTTTTGTGAGGATTAAATGAGATAATATTTGTAAAAAGAACTTAGCACATTTCCTGGCTCATAACAGGTACTAATTAAATATATATTTCTATTCTTTCTCCTACTCCTGCATAACTCTTCTTCTCTTAAGAGACAGGTTTGCTACAAAAGTAATCAAATTAGCCCATTAAGTAATATGGAACTAAAAGAGGTAATTTTTTATTGATGACATCTATACTATCTACCAATAACCTAGAAATTAAAACTTTTTTTTTTTTGCTTTAAAAAGATTGGTGTCATTTCCCCAAACCATCCCATAACAAATATTGCTTTTGACCAATGAAATGCTTTTCCTAAATTAGAAAAATTAACTTAAACCTTATAAGGATTTAATACCTGTAAAATCTCCTAGACATAAAGGGTTAAAAATTTTAGGGATTCACAGTGATGGATGAAGGAATTCAAAGCTATTTAGCAACTAACAGAGAGGTAATGTTTAGTATATTGGCAAAAAAGTAAAAGAGAATTCTGCAAAGGTAAGGTACAGAGGGATTGTAGAGAAAGGCAACCAAAAAATACCAAATAAAAGAGGGAAAGTGGAAAAATATCAGGTGAACATTTTAGTTTATTTGTAACAAAAAAAAAAACCACACATGTGTGTGTATTGTGTAGGCATGTATGTATACATACATATATAGTCATTAGTCATAAAAGCTACTGAGGGTGGACATACAGTTCGATTTCATTATTAAATAATATATTCAATGACTCATCTTCCCTAAATTTAAATCTCATTTATAACTTTCCATGATTGAAGTATTATTCTGTTGCTATGACTCCTTATTACAACCCAGTCCCCCCTCATAACACATGCTTTGAAGAACCTTCTTAGTCATTGCAAAATAAAGTGATTTCAAATATTTTTCATATATATATATAGAGAGAGAGAGAGAAAGACATACAATAAACATATATACACACATGCATATGTAAATACACATGCATGTATATGCATATATTGAAATCACATATTATGATGTAATATATATTTTGTAGTACACCTTTAAATACTTTTCTAATTTATATTTCTAATATATTTTCATGTGCAAACCAGTATCTTTTAAATTGTTATTAACTTTAATTTTTAGAACAAGCTTTGTGTCTTAAAACTTTAAGTGATACACATATTTCTTTCAGTAGAGGGGTACAGTTTTCCTTATCAAAACACTTTTTTTCTAATATTATTACCCATTTATTGAGAAGGTGAACAAATTAGTACAGGGTATAGAAATCACCTTATACATTGTAATGTCTTGATAACAGCATTTCAAAGTTCCCTAGAATGGTAGGACTAATAAAAATAATTTCTTTTCCTTTCTCTGCTCTCATTCTTTTACTTCTTCCCCCTTCCACTCTCACACTTTCAATATCAGCTCTCATCAGTCACTGATAGAATCTAACCTCTAATTTCTATATTCTCTTCCACTGGTGGAAAAATATATTGCATGTACTAACAATGATGAACCTGCTAAAAATTGTTGGTTCCCTACCCCTAAAATGACATCATATGTCATTTTAAATCTCATGCCAGATGTTAGGTACAGAGGCACTGCTAACTAGAGAAGTGAAAGGCCAGAGGTAGAAGAAGTTTTATAATAAAAACCAGAGTAGATAATAACACATATAATATAGCTCCTTTAAAATTTAGCAAATATACACTATATTATTTACTTCGAGTTTCACAAATGCTTTGTGTAGTAGGTATAGGTAACTTTATTTTACAGATAAGTAAATTCAGTGATTTGCTCTCAATTAATATTGGAGCAGAGGATTTGAACCTAGGTTTTCCTGTGGCCCCATAAAACAGTGACCAGAAGTATCTATCAGGTCCATAGAAGCATCAGATTCCTTATTCCTACCAAGAATCTGCTTAGTGATTGCTAGCAAAGGCATCCACATGTTAACTGCAGAGGTTGTGTTAACTCATTTATTTGAATAAATAGTGTGATTTTAGGGATGTTTATGGCTATCAGTCTGTTTCTGAGTCTAGCTGTCCATCCCAATGGGCAGGTACTAAGCATTTCACTGAATTGTGTATGCACCATGTTGATACTATGGATACGAGAAGGAGATAGTCCTATCACAGAGAATCATTTTGACATCACATCTACACCCATAAGAATATGTTCCCAATGTAGAGTTGCTTATCATTTCTGTCTCACTTTTTATGCATCTCTGCTGAATATTAACCAAGCATTTTCACTCTTCATTTCACTAGAAAACTTAATCACTTTTGTTCACTAATCAAGTTTTACAAAATCATTTTCCACCTCATTCTAGGTTGTTGTTTGTTTTGTTTTCTGACCTTCCATAAGCTTTTTGTTAAATCATTGACTTTAGAAGACTTCAGGCATGTGGTTGTGAGAATGTGAATGAAAAAATGACTTACTGTTTTTAAAGGTGGGGATAATCCTTGTGACTATTTTTTCCTCCAGCAGTGAATACTGGAGCCAATTACATCTAAGCTGATACACTATAGTGTTTCAGTCTTCCTCTTTGTCCAAGAAATATGTAATTTGCCTCTCCCAAACTCTCATAAGTTTCTAACAGAGAAAGTTTACTCACTTAAGAACATGATAGCCAAATGATAGGTTCCTTTTTTTAAAAAATTTGTATAAAGCTTTCCTTTAGGAATATTTTAAAAATTCAAAAACTCCAGAGCTATAAGAGGGGAAAAAAGCCACCATTTTTAAAGAATTTTGGTTTTATAGATAACTACCATCATTCTCATGTTTGTCTGTCTGTTTTTATCAGAGACTCCTTTATGACTTAGCATGAGCATAAAATTTGACTTTTTGTGAAAAGGAATATTAATTCCTGTGAGTGGGGTTCATGTATAGATTTTTCTTCCCTCCAAGGATCACAGATGTAATAGATGTACAAAAAATGCGGCTCTTTCCATACTATATCTTATAGTGATCATTAAGGCCACTTACCATGCTGCTTCTAAGGAGGTAGAAGGGAAAGATGGACTGGTTGCTAGGCAGTGTAAATAGTGTTTTGGTTAGAGGATGAAATAAATGTATTTCTGTTGCTTAGCAACAAGATCCACAGCAGTAGCTTTTTTCTTCATCTAGATTTCCTGCAAATTTTTGTATTATTTCCTCTGTTGAATTTCAAGATGTTTTCCACCTGATTTACCAACTTTCTCTACCTTTTTGCCACAAAATTATTTGATCCAGCTCTGGCCTCTTTCTTTTATTTTTCAAGGCAAATTGGTGATAGGTAATAATTCCAAATTAAAAAAAAAACAAACAAAAACTACCCCAACAGGTGCTTTTAGGTAATAGTT
Organism: Myrmecobius fasciatus; assembly: GCA_023553655.1. Taxonomy (NCBI): domain Eukaryota; kingdom Metazoa; phylum Chordata; class Mammalia; order Dasyuromorphia; family Myrmecobiidae; genus Myrmecobius; species Myrmecobius fasciatus. The sequence goes on along the minus strand of JAJPUD010006880.1, from coordinate 75,664 downwards.
GATTTCTAATTATAATATTTACCTTATATTACAGCTGATTAAACAATTGTGTATGCAGCCATTTAAAAAAATCTCTTAGGTACATTTGAATGTAAGATCTGTGTGCAGCTTCATACTGTAATATTACTGCAATTTGTTTCTTATTACATGCAGGAAAAATATAGACCGCCAAGATTATAACTTGTCTAGTTCCAATAGCAATTCTAGTATTTAACTGGAACTCATTTAAAGATTCATAGTAGAAATTAGTTAGTTTAGAACTAAACTTTATACATTCTTAACTTCTTACCTTGAAATTAGTGGATATGTTATTTACCTTCTTAAATTCAATTTGGATAGTTATCACTTTATATTATAGCCCATGTATAAATTTTAAAAGTTCTATATAAAAGTCAAATAAGAATTCTAAACACATAAATGCTATTGCACTTAAATAAATAAGCAGGAAAAGTTGCCAATGTTTAATAGCTTATCTTTTGTAAGATATGGAAATATTTCAAGGAAAAAAAGTACCTTGGATCTTTGACAAAAACAGGCACCTTTAATTCTCTCAAATAAATATATTCTTTAATTCAAGATAAGAAAGAATGGTTCCTTTAAGTACTACTGATTTTATTCCTACATTTTTCAGTTTCATAAGCGCTCTCTCTCTCTCTCTCTTTCTGTGTGTGTGTGTGTGTGTGTGTGTGTGTGTGTGTGTGTGTGGTCTGTTTCTCTCTCACTGTTTCTTTCTCTCATATACAGACACACACACATACATAGACACCCACACATGCAAAAAAAGTAAGAAAAACAAAAAAAATGTTCTCTATTCCCTTCCCCTTCATTTAGGAGATGACATAATTTCTAGGTGTCCTCCTTTCTGTCCACCTGGAAAAAAAAGACCTGGACTAGAACTATTGATTTTAACAAAGAGGCAATCAAGCATAGTGGATAAATAACTGGATCTAAAGTGGGGAAAATATGGATTTAAATCCCAGATTAGATAATTTACTAGTTAGGCATATCACATTTTTTTTTCTGAGTCTTAGTTTACTCACATGTAAAATGGGCATAATAACAGTATCAACCTCAAAGGGTTTTTCTGAGGATCAAATGAGTTCATGTATGCCATTTAGCAAAACTTGTAGTATCATATAAACACTATTAAATCTAAAGTAAATGGAAGCTTTTGGTAAACATGAAGAAGACCCTGTGAAAAGCTATCTACAGAAAGCAAGTAGTTGAATTTGGGAGGATAAGAAGTCTTATATTTGTAGACTAGATTATATTCCTTCTAGATACATATCACAATGGATACAAGTTTGGAACTAGTTAAAAAGAGATGACTTCAAAACCACTTTCAGGCACAAGTTATGTGACCCTGGGCAACTCATTTCATAACTGTCTGCCTTAATTTCTACATCTATGAAAAGTGTATTATAATGATAGCATATACCTTTAGGAGTCTGTTATAAACCTTAAACTATGTAAATAATAGTTATTTTTATTATGTATTGTTATACATTCATGTTTCCCAAGGGTAAATCAGTGATCAGTTAAGTAACTATACATGAAATGAACATAAAGTTTCTAAAAAGCTTTTCCAGTTCTTGGCTCTTATAGTGTCTTCTGACCAAAGACACATGAGAAAGAAGTCTTTTGATCATACACAATATAGGGGGGGCTAAATATGAGAATGTGGATCTTGATTCTTAGTATCCCGCTAGAGACCTATTCATATGCTTTACAGAGTTGCTGTATCATTTTGGGCTCCTAAAATCTCAGGATGGAGACAACAACAAGAGTAAGTTTTATTTAACTGGAAAACATGGGAACATATACCCAAACTGTACAAAAAGTCTAAAATGCAAGATCTTACCCTTCAATTAAACTTGGAAAAGGATCGTGACAAGGAGACTGACCCCAAAATCATATCTAATTTGACCTAGAAATTAATGAACAAATTCCACTAAGTCAAAGAAGGGTTATATTTTGTTTCAACTGATATGGTATTCACATGGGTGAATCTGCAGGCATTTTTTTTAATACTAAGTTACTGCATATTTTACATAATTGACATTACTCAAAATTATTTTTCTTAGAATTAATTAAAATACTGCCAATGCTTTACCTGTGTTGTAGCTGTTGAAGTAGTGCTGCTCCTGGATCCCCACATTTGTTGGAACTGCACCCTGATTTCTGCAAATGTTTCAATAATGACAGCAATAAATACATTCTGAAGGAAGGAAAATAGACATATGAACCAGACTTAGCATAAGACTCATCAGAGGTGGAGGAAATCTAGTAGAAATTCAATAAATAATTTGTATCTTTGACAGATTTATCATAATAAATTATACACTACCTTAACAAGCCAAGCAAGAAAAAATATTAAGGTGATGAAATAGAAGTAAGAGCGCCATCGTGGAAAGCTGTCAATTGCTCGATACATAAGGAATACCCAACCTTCTTGAGAGGCAGCTTCATACACAGTAAAAATGCTTGTACCTGTTGATAGAAAGGGAAACACATTGTGTTTCTTTTTTAGATGAAAAAACTTTTGTCAGAAAAAAAAAAAACAACCAGAAAACTATTACCTACCTTCCTTCTTTTAAACTCTTTTAAACAAAAACTCTCCCAGAAGGATTATATTTTAGGTAGTACTTTATTGGTTTTGATTCTTAAAATTATGGATAGTATTCCTACCATGTAAGAAATTAAATTCTAGGTATTTCATTCACAAAGAGACAATTAAAAGGCAATCTAGAGATAGCAAAAAAGCCATCTTTTTGACATAATATAAACAGAAGGATACTATGAAAATGAAATACAGCAATTTAAGATACAAAGAGGTCTTAATACTTCTTGTTCAAAAAACTGTATATTTTTCATGTATCCTTGGCATCTATGGAACAAATAGACTATATAGAATGTGTTATATATGAAATACATTGAAAAACTGTGCTTTCTATTTGAAGCACTATTTTAGAAAGATGAATCTGTTTAGGCAATTTCAAATGAATATCACCAAAGCCATCTTTGGTTTGTGAAGTCTTTACTGAATACCAAAGTATGAACTAGTCAAGTATCCAATTTTATTTCACATTTTCTGACAAAATTACCCTGCTCCAAATCCTTCTTCTTAGCAGGAAGAATTAACAGATAAAAACGTGAATCGATTTTAAACATATTATTGACTATATAGACAAAACAAAATTTCCAGATGCTAACAAGCCTTAGGGCTTGCTTGGGAAATAAAAGAACCTCAAATTATTTAAGTCGAACCTAACTAATGTTTTGTACTGTTCTGATTTTCTTTGGGGTTTATGGGGGGTTTTTTTGTTTCTTTTTTTTAATAAATTGACCAGAAACTGTTTCCCAGCTGATCTCTAAGCAAAATAACTTGAGGAGGGAAACGACTTGTTTGGATGACTATGATAAAGATTAAAACTTGAAAAAAGAGCATAAAGGCATAAGGACAAATGAATTATAATAGCATGTATAAAACTAAATCCTTAGGTAAACCACAATTAAGATTAAAACAAAATGATAGCAGAAAAACAAATCATACCTACTAGCAAAATAACTTTATATATAATTGAGGCTTTATGAAACAAATAAAATTGGATATAACAAATAAAAGTAGTTCATTTCCATTTAAGGTAATTGTTATTGCTTTATAGCTCAAAGTAGTATTGGTATGCATAGAGAAAGTTTTATTTGCAAACTGCTTATTTTGTGCTAAAATAGCCGAGGTCCACTGGTATTAGCAGATTTCCAGTCCTGTTTGAGGGAAAGAAGTCAACTCAGTTCAAATCAGCTCAACAAATTTACACAACACCTACTTTGCATAGAACTGATTGTGCTAAGTATTCAGAATACCAAGATAAAAAGCAAAATAATCTTGTCCTCAAGAAGTTTAGAGTTCAGTGGATCCAGAAGATATTAATAGCTACATGTTAAAAAATTATTCTAATCCCATATCAACTTTTCTAGCTGGAGAAATTAGGGGATTCCATATTACTGAGAAGCATAGTTATCTGTATTTTTTTTATTATTCATACTGTTAGCCTCCATGGTATAGGGTGGCCAAATTAGGGGAAAAAAAAGGTAAGCATGAAATCAGTCCATTCTGTCTTAGTAATTAAGTTCAACACAGTATTTAATATGGATGCAAAGTTCATTCCAATGAAGTTTATAAACACTCACTAGATTAATATGCCCATTCAATTTTTGCAATCTTTGATCACTGATAAAATGTTCAGAAAATGTTTCTGACCCAAATGAGCTTTGAGGGTTGTCTTCTATGAGTGGTGATGGATTTAGATTGATTCATCCATATTCTTTCAATTTGGACATCTAGTAATCAGTATGATACACACTTTAAAGAAATTGATAGGGACATGATATGTGGCTACAAGTTGGGAACTAAGATGATGAAGAACCTATAAATCACAAATTATGAAGAGAGAAAATTTAAGTAATTATCTCTAGCGTGCAGAACTGGAAACAATGCCTCTACAGAGGTATATTTTGGCTTAATATAAAATAGAACTTTCTGTGCTTAAGACTTTATAAATTTTAAAAGGATACCTATGCAGGGAGTTTCTATTCACCAGAAATATTTAAACAGCGATTTGAGGAACCAAATAAAGAATTCAAGCCACAGATGGATGGTTAGATGAGATAATCATGAGATAGTCCTATCAATACTAGAGGAACATATTTAAATTTCCTTCCAAAATAATTAATTCTGTGTCAAAGAAGTATCATTTTTACAGATAAGTAAATAGAAAATATAGAAAAAGTAAATTAGGAGAACAGCACTAATAATTGACAGGGATAAGGAAAGTCTTTGTGTAACAGAGAGCACTTGAATGGAGCCTTGAATGAAATAAGTAATTCTAAGAGGCAAAAATGAGGAGAATAGCCTGTATGAAAGCATAAGAGGAAGCTATGGAATGTTATTTACAAAAACATCAAATGGGAAATTTGACTGAAATAAAAGTAAACTAAAGTACATGAAAGGGAAGAAATGGGAAATGAGGCTGAAAAGTTAGAATGGGGTTATATCTAAAGCATATTAAATGCCAAGCAAGAAATTTGTAGTTTGTCCTAGATGTTCTAAATGTCCTGCCTAGGGGTAGCTAGGTGGCACAGTGAATAGAGGTCTGAAATCAAGATGAAGAATCTTCCTGAGTTCAAATCTGATCTCAGACTCTTAATAGCTATGTATCCCTGAACAAGTCATTTAGCCCTGTTTCCTCATTTGTAAAATAAACTAGAGAAGGAAATGGCAAACCAGTCCATTATTTTTGCTAAGAAAACCCTAAATGGGGTCATGAAGAGCTGGACACAACTAAAATCCGTGAACAACAAAGATGCAATAGACAGTCAATGAAGTTTCTGGAGTGATAGATCTGCATGTACTGTGCATTTCAGGATACTACTTTCTCCAGTGATTTACAGATGAGTCACTGAAATGTCAATGATGTACCGTTCTTAGACACTCCAGGGATTTAAAATGAGACATTAAGGATGTAGGGATATAGATGTCCAAAAATGTCAGAAAAGAAAATTGTTCGGGGCAGAGCCAAGATGGTGGAGTGAAAACGTGACTCTCTGCGTCCTCCTCCAAACTACTCTCAAATAAACAATAAAATAAGCCTCTGAACTGATCTTCCAGTCAATGAATCCCGAAATATTTGGACACTGCTTTCTGATATCTTTGAAGAACTTCATATCAGGTTTGTCTAACTCAGACAGAGGGATAAACAGTGGACTCATTGTAGGCCGAAAGTGAGGGTGGGACTCAGCTCATCGTGGCAGAAACTCCAAACTCCAAACTCCAAACACCTGGAGTTTATCTGAGGCACTCAGGACACTCTGCCCTGATTGGGGGCGCAGCACCTTAAGTTAATTCCACAAAGTGCCCCAGGGCAAAGAATGTCAGACGCCGTTTTTCCAAGCCTTAAAGAGACATCCACTCTATCTAAAAAAAAAATGAAGAAGCAAAAGAGAGCTATCACCATAGACAGCTTTTATCGAGAGAAAGAAGGGCTGACCCAGATCCTGAGGTTCCTTTAGACAAAATTCAAGAGGAAGTTATTAAGGACCATCACTGGTCCCTTTTTCAAAAGGCCTTTCTGGAAGATTGCATAAAGAACCTCAAAAGAGATCTGGAGGATAAATGGGAAAATAAAGTGAAATCAGTGCAAGAAGGATATGATGCCCTGCAAAAGAGATATGAAAAAGACACCAATTTATTGAAAAATAAAACTAGTGAAGTGGAAAAAGAGTGCAATGCGCAAAAAAATTCAATTGGCCAATTACAAAAGAAGCTTAAAAAGGTAACTGAAAAAACATCACTTTAAAAATATGAATTGAACAAATGCAAGTGAATGACTCAATAAGACTTCAAGAATCAGTTAAACAAAAACAAAAAAATGAAAAATTAGAAGAAAATATGAAATATCTCCTAGGAAAAACAACTGACTTGGAAAATAGATCCAGGAGAGACAATCTAAGGATTATTGGACTTCCTGAAAGCCATGATGAAAAAAAGAATCTAAACACTATTTTCCAGAAAATCCTGAAAGAAAACTGCCCTGAGATTGTAGAATAAGAAGGCAAAATCACCATTGAAAGAATTCACCGATTACCTCCTGAGACCCCAAAATTAAAACCCCAAGGAATATCGTGGCTAAATTTCAGGACTATAGCACCAAGGAAAAGATTCTGCTAGCAGCTAGAAAGAAACAATTCAAATACCGAGGATCAATAATTAGAATCACACACGATCTCTCAGCCTCTACAATGAAGCATCGAAGGGCCTGGAACCAGATATTCCAAAGGGCAAAGGAACTTGGATTACAGGCAAGAATAACCTATCCAGCTAGAATGAGCATTATCCTCCAGGGAAGAAGATGGTCATTTAATGATATAGGTGAATTTCACCTATTTCTAATGAAAAGACCAGATTTGAACAAAAAATTCAACATCCAAACACAGAACTCAAGAGAAGCATAAAAAGGTAAAAAGGAAAGGACTCTTGAGAACTTTATTTCTACTAAAGGGATACTTTAAGTTTGGGGGTATAATTAACTAGATATTACTGTGATAATATGAAAAAGAAAACTAGAGGGGGAAAGGTTGTCATACTGGGGAAAAGAGGGAAAAAGTGGTAAAATAAGACCTAAAAAAGGGGGGGGGAGGTAAAACAAGGTAAAATCTCTTGAAGAGGCAAAGAAAACTTAATATAATTGAGAGAAAGAGGGGAGGGAGATGAGCAATGTGTAAATCTTACTCTCATCAGGTTGGGCTCTAAAAGTGTATATCAGACACTTGATTTCACATAGAAACTTATCTGTTGCTAGAGGGAAGTGGGAGGGAAAGGAGGAAAAGAAAGGGATAAACTAATTGAAGGGAAAATAGAAGAATCGGGGAAAGAAGTAAAAACAGGGGGAGGGGATCTAAAGGGTGAAGTATTGTTTGGGGGAGTGGGTCATCAAAAGCAAAGTACTGAGGAGGGGGGAAGGGAGAAAGGGGAAAGGAAAGGGAAAAACATAACTTAGACAAATAAGATGGCAGGAAATAAAGAATTAGTTATTCTAACTGTGAATATGAATGGGATGAACTCTCCCATAAAGTGGAAGCAGATAGCAGACTGGATTAAAAACCAGAATCCCACAATATGTTGTCTACAAGAAACACATCTAAAACATAGTAACACATATAGGATGAATGTAAAAGGCTGGAGCAGAACCTATTATGCTTCGGGTGAACAAAAAAAAAAAAAAAAGCAGGGGTAGCAATCCTTATCTCAGATCAAGTAAAAGCCAAGATAGATCTAATCAAAAGAGATAAGGAAGGAAACTATATTTTGTTAAAGGGTACCATAGATAATGTAGCAATATTAATACTAAATATATATGCACCAAGTGCAATAGCATCCAAATTCCTAGGGGAGAAATTAAGAGAGATGCAAAAAGAAATAGATAGCCAAACTATACTTGTGGGGGATCTCAACATTGCTCTCTCAGAATTAGATAAATAAAATCACAAAATAAACAAGAAAGAAACTAGGGAGATAAAGCAATTGTTAGAAAAGTTGGGTATGATGGATCTATGGAGAAAATGGAATGGAGACAGTAGGGAGTTTACTTTCTTCTCAGCAGTCCATGGAACTAATACAAAAATTGACCATGTGTTAGGGCATAAAAACTTCAAAATCAAATGAAGAAAGGCAGAAATAGTAAATGCATCTTTTTTCAGATCATGATGCCATAAAAATCACATGCAATATAAGGCCAGGAGAAAATAAACCAAAAGTTAATTGGAAATTAAATAATCTAATCCTGAAGAATGAATGGATGAAAGAGCAAATCATAGACACAATCAATAATTTCCTACAGGAGAATGACAATAATGAGACAACATACCAAAATTTGTGGGATACGGCCAAAGTGGTTATAAGGGGCAATTTTATATCTCTAGATGCTTACTTGCATAAAATAGAGAAAGAAAAGCTCAACAAATTGGGCTTATTATTAAAAAAAAACTAGAAAAAGAACAAATTAAAAACCCTCAATTAAATACCAAATTGGAAATTCTAAAAATAAAAGGAGAAATTAATAAAATTGAAAAAAAGAAAACTATTGAATTAATAAATAAAACTAAGAGTTGGTTTTATGAAAAAACCAACAAAATAGATAAGCTTTTAGTTAATTTGATAAGAAAAAGGAAAGAGAAAAATCAAATTGTTAGTCTCAAGAATGATAAGGGAGAACTTTCCTCCAATGCAGAGAAAATTAGAGCAATAATTAGGAGTTACTTTGCGAAACTTTATGCCAACAAATTTGATTATCTAAATGAAATGGAAGAATATCTACAAAAATATAGACTGCCCAGGTTAACAGAAGAGGAAATAAATTATTTAAATAGCCTCATTTTAGAAAAAGAAATAAAACAAGCTATTAATCAACTCCCTAAGAAAAAATCTCCAGGGCCAGATGGATTTACATGTGAATTATACCAAACATTCAAAGAACAATTAATTCCAATACTACACAAACTATTTGAGAAAATAGGGACAGAAGGTATACTGCCAAAATCCTTCTATGAGACAGATATGGTGCTGATAGCTAAACCAGGTAGGGTGAAAACAGAGAAAGAAACCTATAGACCAATTTCCCTAATGAATATTGATGCAAAAATTTTAAATAAGATATTAGCAATGAGATTACAGAAAGTCACCCCCAGGATAGTACACTATGACCAAGTAGGATTTATACCAGGGATTCAGGGCTGGTTCAATATTAGGAAAACTATCAGCATAATTAATTATATTAATAACCAAATTAACAAAAACCATATGATTATCTCAATAGATGCAGAAAAAGCCTTTGATAAAATCCAACACCCTTTCCTATTAAAAACACTAGAGAGTATAGGAATAAATGGGCTTTTCCTTAAAATGATCAGTAGCATCTATTTAAAACCATCAGCAAGCATCATATGTAATGGAGACAAACTAAAACCATTCCCAGTAAGATCAGGAGTGAAACAAGGCTGCCCACTGTCACCATCACTATTTAATATTGTATTTAAAATGTTAGCTTTAGCAGTAAGAGAAGAAAAAGAGATAAAAGGAATTAGAGTAGGTAATGAAGAAACCAAATTATCACTCTTTGCAGATGACATGATGGTATACTTAGAGAACCCTAGAGACTCAACTAAAAAACTTCTAGAAACAATTCACAACTTTAGCAAAGTTGTAGGGTTCAAAATTAATCCACATAAATCATCAGCATTTTTATATATTACCAACAAAATTCAGCAGCAAGAGATACAAAAAGAAATTCCATTCCAAATAACGGATGATAGGATAAAATATTTGGGAATCTATCTGCCAAGGAAAAGTCAGAAACTATACAAACTAAACTACAATACACTTTCCACACAAATAAAATCAGACCTAATCAATTGGAAAAACATTAAGTGCTCATGGGTAGGCTGAGCGAATATAATAAAAATGACAATACTACCCAAATTAATCTACTTATTTAGTGCCATACCAATCAAACTCCCAAGAAATTATTTTACAGACCTAGAAAAAGTAGTAGCAAAGTTCATTTGGAAGAACAAAAGGTCAAGGATTTCAAGGGGATTAATGAAAAAAAAGGCAGATGAAGGTGGCCTTGCTGTACCTGATCTAAAACTATATTATAAAGCAGCGGTCATCAAAACCATTTGGTACTGGCTAAGAAATAGAGCAGTCAATCAGTGGCATAGGATAGGTTATCAGGCCAGTCTAGGCAATAACTTTGACAATTTAGTGTTTGATAAACCCAAAGTCCCCAGCTTCTGGGATAAGTACTCACTATTCGGCAAAAACTGCTGGGAAAATTGGAAACTAGTGTGGAAGAAATTAGAGCTTGACCCACATCTAACACCACACACCAAGATAAGATCTAAATGGGTTCATGATCTAGATATAAAGAGTGATATTGTAAGCAAATTAGAGGAATGTAGTATAGTTTACCTCTCAGACCTGTGGAGATGGAATAAATTTATGTCCAAAGAAGATCTGGAACTCCTAATTGAACACCAGATAGATAATTTTGATTATATTAAGTTAAAAAGTTTCTGTACAAATAAAACTAATGCAGACAAGATCAGGAGGGAAGCATCAAATTGGGAAATCATCTTTACATTTAATGGTTCTGATAAAGGCCTCATTTCTAAAATATAGAGAGAATTGTCTCATATATATAAGAATTCAAGCCACCCTTCAATAGATAAGTGGTCAAGGGATATGAATAGATAATTTTCAGATGATGAAATTAAAACCATCTCTAGTCATATGAAAAGTTGCTCCAAATCACTATTGGTCAGAGAAATGCAAATTAAGACAACTCTGAGGTACCACTACACACCTGTCAGATTGGCTAAAATGACAGGAAAAGATAACGATGAATGTTGGAGGGGATGTGGAAGGGCTGGGACAGTAATACATTGCTGGTGGAACTGTGAACGGAACCAACCATTCTGGAGAGCAATTTGGAGCTATGCTCAAAAAGTTATCAAACTGTGCATACCCTTTGACCTAGCAGTATTTCTATTGGGCTTATATCCCAAAGAGATCTTAGAGGAGGGAAAGGGACCCACATGTGCAAGAATGTTTGTGGCAGCTCTTTACATAGTGGCTAGAAACTGGAAACTGAGGAGATGCCCATCAATTGGAGAGTGGCTGAATAAATTGTGGTATATGAATGTTATGGAATATTATTGCTCTGTAAGAAATGATCAGCAGGACGATTTCAGAGAGGCCTGGAGAGACTTAATCATTATACACAGCAACAACAATATTACATGATGATCAATTCTGATGGACATGGCTCTCTGCAACAAAGAATTGTCTCAAACCAGTTCCAATTGTTCACTGAAGAAATCCATATACACCCAGTGAGAGGGATATGAAATATGGACCACAACATAACATTTTCATGCTCTCTATTGAGGTTTGCTTGCATTGTGTTGCCTTTCTCTGATTTTCTTTTTTTTTTCTTGTAGATAGGATTTTTCTTGCACAACTTGTCAAGTATTTCAACATTATTAACATGTAGTGGACTTCTTGCCATCTAGGGGAGGGGAGGGGCCTGGGGGTAAAATTTGTAATGGAAAGCTTTGTAAAGATCAATGGTGGGGAACTACCCATATATATGTTATACAAATAAAAAGCTTTAATTTAAAAAAAATGTCAGAAAAGATGGAAAGGGATAGTTCCTGCCTTTTATTTAATTGGGGGAGTGTAGCCCTAATAAGAAGAAGGTATCCTTATCTAAAACCTGAAAGATATAAGAAAGCCTTGGAAGTTAGGAGGAATTCACATTAGGTGGCATTATAATATTATAATGTTCTGACTATTTATTCTTTTTCAAATTTCTTCTCAATTGATGGTTTTGTCCTTAGTGTTAACATTCAGGTAATGTCACTTTTCCTAGCCTTGGCTCTACTCAGTCTATGCTTCAGGACACTTCCTTTTTAAACTATCACCCTGTTTAGATGGAACTGACTAAGGAGGCAATAAACTTCCCCTGAAAATTTTAGCCATATCTTGGAGCATTTAAGCAAGATCCTACTAACCTGGTCAATGTTTGTCACAGGAAACAACCCCTAGTTTCAAAAGACAAAATAATACATCTTTTCTTACCCAAAGGGTATTCTCAATCATACTTGGCAATGGCTATCCAAGAATATGGCAGGAAGAAGGAACAAATAATCATGGTCTTCTAACTTTCCCATTTACTGACATATTTTCTATTTGGCAGAGAGTTGTCTCTTAGAAAATTAATCTTCTGATATCTAAAATTTCTGTCCTTCTAGTTTCACCCTGACACCTAACAAACCAACTTTGATTGACACAAAGAAAAGTGAAAATAAGAGGATAAGCCTCTAAATTGAACAAAAAAAGAAGTCACATCCCACCCAATGCTACATTTAATACTTAATATCCTGAAAGAATTAGTTGGAATTTACCAAATAACTACCAAATGAAGACAATAACAGCTTGAATAACCAGAGGATTGGCTCAATGTTATTCTTGTATCTACAAATGCATATTTCTGCTTGAAATGTTAATAAAATATATATTAAAAGAAATCCAAGAAAGCCAATTCATCCTTGAGTCTGAACTATGAATTACATTTTGTTATTGGCCATATCACAGAATCATAAAACATTAGAACAGGAAGAGACCTTAGTCCTACCCACTCGTTTAATAAAGGAAGATCCAAAGGAACAGAAAATAACTTGCTTAAGGCATCACAGCTAATTATTTTTATTTTTCTCCCTACCTTTCTTAGTTTATTGTTATGCAATTTGTTAGTCAAAAAATTAGATTGATCCTGTCAAACTCTTTGATAAAACATAGCTTTGGATACATACATATTTTCCTTTTCTAATGACAGAGTGTGAATGGAAGGTTGGGAGTCTATGGGCTATGCCAGTGGAACACAGACTCTAGCTGATCCTACCAAGTCAAAATGTTTCAGGTAATAGTGTGGAAATGGCATCAGTATCTGGAATTTGAGGATTATAAAAGCTTTATCATTAGAAGGCTGTCCACAAAATGACAAAGCATATGTTTTTTTGTTTTTGTTTTTGTTTTTTGTTTTTGTTTTTGCTGTTGTTTGTTTTTCATTTGAGGGATTAGCCATCATTTATTAAACACCTACTAAGACCTAGAAGTGACACAATCTATATCATTTAACAGAGTACTATAGGTACTTTTTTATATTATGTGTTTTAGGAAGTATTTGCTGTTAAGTAATTTCAGTTATGTCCATTCTTCATGATAATTTGGGGTTTTCATGGCAAAGATACTGAAATAAACAGAATTAAGGGGCTTGTCCAAAGTCACATAGCTAGTGTCTGAGGTCAGATTCAAACTCAGTTCTTCTAGCCTTCAGACCCACCACTCCCTCTATTGTACCATCAAGCAATTTTATGAATTGTAAATAAGCCTAATCCCATCTCTTTAATCATAACCTCCTCTCAACAAAAAACAATCCAGTCCCTCAACCTTAACTTCTACAACTAAAATACTTAAAATTCCCTCCCTCTTTCCCTGTCTCTTCCCCCCACCTTTCTCCCTCTTTTCCTTCCTTCCTCCCTCTCCCTTCCCCTTCCTCTTTTTCTCTCTTCCCCCCCAACGCACATATGAATATGGTTGAATCATTTAGGACATTTTCAAACTACTGAATTTATGGCTTATTTTCACTGAAGCTAATTCTTTCTTCTACCAACAAGATAGGGTAAGTAGGATTTCCAGTATATCAAGAGATATCTAATAAAGTTTAAAAAAAACAAAGATTAACTAAGCTAAATTTCACTAGACAATTTTCTTTTCAAATACAGGTATTTTATAGTTAAAGATAATTTTTTTGTCCAAGATTCATGTTAATCAGGAGCTTATCTGAAAAATTACTAATTTGTTGCTTAAGACAAAGTTAAAAAACACAAGTATTAATTTAGGCACAATCCCCTGACCTTAGAAGATGGTGCTGGAGAATAAAATTTGAATTTCTTAACTAAGGAAATAAAGACTCCTGATCAGGGATGGAGCATACCTCATCAAATCTAGTAAGCATATATTTGACTGTTGTCTTCCAAATCTAAACAAATTTTAAAAAGATGAAAGAGAAAATTGTCCATGAAGCCAGCTATCACTGTAATGGATAAAGAATAGCAGTTGAAAAAGAAAGAAAGAAAAGGACATAAAACAGCCAGTAATGGCTGTGTTTTGTTTTGTTTTGCTTTTTTAATAACTGCAAATGTCTAAAAACATGTACAGTGTAATTATGTCCCACTCACAGAAGTACTCACTTTACATTTGCACTAAGGCATACTGCAATAGTAAAATGGGTTGCTATATCTGGGTAAGCCACCAGATGGTGGTCCAAGCCTTAAGCTCCAATTTGAATAACTATACAAACTTTCCAATGTAAAAACCTAAAAGTCCCCAGTATTGCTTAGTCATCCCACATGTTTGTAAACTTCCTTTTTTCTCTCTAACTATAACAAAGTGCTTCCCTGGGCTCTTATCTAATTTAAAGGTATGATGTAATATTCCTCATTCCCCACCCCCAAAACCATAATTTCCTTGTTTATGCTTATCTCCATCATACTGAATCCGAATTTCTTTTCCAACTTCCTATGGCCCTAAAGAGTCAATTATTTATATGTAGAATATATTTGTGGAATAAAATCAAAAGTGAAAGGTAAAGCATTATAAACTCATACCATATCTTCAACAAGCCATAGTATTTTGTGTCCATTAGAACTTCTCCCTTTTCCAACTTCTATCCTTTTCTTTCTGTGCTTTGCTTCTCTTTGCTAATATTAAGACAAGGTACCTCAAAGTCCTTTTTGCTAAGTGGTGTTTGGTCTCATACTCAAAAGGAGGTGGGAGAAAAAAAAGAAGCTGATTTAACACTCTCCCATGCAACACCACAGCTCCCCCTACCCTTTTACAACCATCAGCACTGCCCTCTGTAGGGCTCTTCTCTTCCTGAGAGATGACCAAGGGAAATACATGGCCCAGTGATTTAGTAGACTGGTCACCAAAGGTTGTCAGGGAACTGACTTTTTGTTTTCTCTCAGTGGGCTCTTCAATGATTTGAGAGAATTTCTGTCTCCAAGCCAATGGCCATCTATGCTTTCTCATGGAGCCTGGTCATGATTCCTATTAAAATTTAAAAAAGAATGACCACTTAATTCATCTGAAGAAACCTACTACCATGACGTGTCCATTTCTTTGAACCTTTAAAAAGCACTTGATGTAGGGACTAGAAGACAACAAGGGAGAAGACAGAAGTCTTAGACAGATAACAGTGGAGAAATAAATCAGGGGCATAGTCCTGTTACAACAGTGTCAGGATTACTAAAACACAGAATAAACAGTGGCTGCTGAGGAAATCTAAGAATAAAATAAAATATTGTTATTTTGCTCTATTTATTCAGAAGGATTGATGGAATGATGACCAATGACAATAGAAAAAAAAATCAAGTGTTTAATACTTTGCTTCTCTTTTCTACCAAAGAGAATTACCTTAGCATTAGAAAGAACAAAATATAAATTGCTAATATTTGATTATTAAAATAGAATTATTCTTTTTTTTCTCTTTTCTACCAAAGAGAATTATCTTAGAATTGGAAAGAACAAAATACAAATTGCTAATAATTGATAGCCAAGAAAAGAAAAAGGTTGCCCTAAATTGCCCTTTATGAATTCAACATGACCAAGACAAAGACAATTTTCAGATACTCAAATTGTGATTGCTAAATTATTTTCAATAATGGAAAGATTACAAAGAATGAGAGAAGTATCAAGAGATTGGAAAAGGGCAAATGTCCTCCCTCCTTTTAAAAAAGAAATCAAGGAAGGAAGATAAAAATAGTGCCTGTAAAAAATTTGTAGGACAATGAACTTGACTTCAATTCTGGTAACATTTATAATTGTTTGTTAAAGATATGGTTAGTTAATATGTAAAAATGGAAGTAAAAATTACAAAGAACCAGGCTATTTTTATTGAGAGCAAAACTACCCATATTTGATTTTTGAGGGACTAGGTTATTAAATTAGTTAGATCGGGGTCATATTATAAACATAGCTTTCTCTGGTTTTTAATTTGTTCTTTTTTTTAATAGTTGGCAAGGCATATCCTACCAGAAAGCTGTCATATTTTTTCATGAGACCCCCAACATTCACAATGAGAAATGAAAAAAAAATTCAATTCACACAGACTTGTGAAATTTAAGGAGACCTCTTACTGTGAAGCAGGAATGATATAATTAAGTAAGAACACTTCAGCTCAAACAAAGAATTATTAAACTTGACAATAGACACTTAAATATGTGACTCTAATTAAAATTATTCTAACAGTTAATATTGTTTGTAAATGCTGTTCCAGATTTGTGGTTGCTAGCTCAGATAAGTTTTATAGACCTAGATAAGTACAGAGATAATTCAGTTGCCAGTGCAGAAGAATTCATGAATGTGTAAAACTTTTTTCCCTTTAAAACAATGAAATTAATCTATTGCATATCATGAGAGGTTCTTCCTGACATGAAAGAGATCCTTGTTTCTCTATATTCTGCTATGCCAAAAAGAAGACAAGATTCTGGCAGATTCTATCATGGAATAGAAAATCAGAGATAGGTTGTTCACTAGGTGACGGACTTAATTTTTTTTCTTTTTATATCACAATAATTTATTAAGCCATCTGCTAAAGACAGAAGGATTGAGATTGAACGAGATGGGAAACTGAGGACTTCTCAGAATAATGATTGTGAGAGATTGGTAGGGTTTTTCACTGGGGATACTATTACAGGAAGAGAGATAAATTGTGGCTTTTTAGAATATCAAAGGCAAACCAGGCAGACCAGAACCTATCTGCTAGTTACTGCTTTGAAGAAGGGTTTGGTTGATATCAGTGGGCCTTGAATGGGCGGGAAGTGCTTTGTTCTGGAGATTGGCGGGTCCTGGAGTGGGCCTCTCTTTCTCTCTCTATAAGTATGGGCTCAGGTGAGAAGGGGGTATGCACTCTTTCCTTTCATTGGCACTAGCCCAGAGAAGAATGACTTTCCCAAGGAATTTCACGAAATTCAAATAAAGTTCTAATCTTCACTTTGAGAGATCTCTGAGTAATGATTTTGAATCGGGAATCGTATTTTTATCCCACACAAGATCATTATTGGTTGAAAGATAACTCACAGGAATGAAATCCTAAATTTTGCATGATCATTCAATAAGTTCAAATTAAGTAAAAATAAGTTTATGATATGGCAAAACAGCATTTTTCTCTGCTTTATGAGAAACTAATATCCCATGCTTTTGAAAACACTATAACTTTTAAAAATATTTTTTCATTGAAATTTTTATTTTGTGTCACTGGATGAGAAAGAAATAACTATTCAAAAATTTGAAGCAAGGGAATAAGTAAGATCCCAGAAAGTTGTAGGAAAATGTTTCTTGTGATTCTTTCTAGTATCAGTGTTGCTTGAGACAATGACCTCTCAACTACTAGCCCTCCTGGATCCAATAGTTAATTTATCTTTACAGAAGTAAAAAGGCTATAAACTAAGACACCAGTGCTGTATAAATGAGGTATTTGTAAATTTTGTAGGTTATATCATAATTCTGATTGTGATTTACATGATCCACATAGAAATACCTAGTTACATTTATCCAAATAAATTAAAATCAGCAACTATTTATTAAATACCTTTTGCACACAAAATATTATTCTGCTTGCCAGTACTACAGGCATGAATATGTTATGAAGGAATTTATACTCCACTAGTTAGAAATATAAAATACATATATTCAAAAAATAGAAAATATTTGTAAAATGATTCCAAGTAATTTTAGGACATGGAGTATAAACAAATAGGGGTATCAGGAAAATCTTCTTATAGGAGGTAGCACTTATACTGAACCATGAAGAAAGCAAATAGTTTCGATAGATGGGGAACAGCAGGGACACAACAGAACAATTTATATAAAGGCATAGTGGTAAAAGATTAATTGTTGTATGCAAAGAACAGCATGCAGGACAGCTTGTTTGAATTTTATTATAGCAAGGCTGTGGGTAGGAGAGGTCTTTAAGTTGTGAGCAGTTTGTATTTCATACTAGAGGCAATCAGGAGTTCTATAGTTTCTAGATTTGTTAAATGATAAGGTTAGACCCCTGCCTAAAGAATATCTATTTGGAAATAAAGGATAGATTAAAAAAGGAAGAGAGAATAGGGTGGAGTCACAATAGTGGAGAAAAGGCAGGCATTTGCCTGAACTTTTCCAAATTTACTTCCAAACAACTTTTAAAAATGCCTTGAAACAAATTCTGGAATAGCAGAACCTACTTCAGATGATATGAAACATTTTTCCAACCCAAGACAACTTAGGAAAGTCAGTAGGAAAAGATCTGTCTCACTTGGATGGGAGTGGAGTATAGTACATTGCAAACTTCATCCCTAGCAAAGCAATACTGGGCCTTGGAGACTGAGTCAGATACTCTAGAGAAGGTGTCAGACTCTCTCAACCACAGATGGTAAAGGGGTAGAACAACTGATCAAATGGTGATTGTTTTCTCGAATTATCTTACCTTGATATATTTTCTAAATCATTTTTTTCCAGTGAGATATTTTACATATTTTTCTATATTTTCATTTAGAAATATTTTATGGCTTCTTGATATATCATGGAGTCATTAGCTTGCAGTTGTCCAAATATAATTTTAAGGAATTATTTTCTTCAGTGAATTTTTGTCTATTCTTTTCTACTTAGTGAGTTTTGCTTTTCTTAGGAGTTCTTTTCTTCAGTGAATTTCTGTGACTCTTTTTTTATTTGACCAATTTTGTTTTTTAAGGAATTCTCTTCAGTGAAGTTTTTATCTATGTATATTTTTTCCATTTGGCCAGTTCTGCTTTTTTAAGGGTTTCTCCTCTTCAGTGGATTTTTGTGCCCTTTTTATTTGGCCTATTCTGTTTTTAAGGCATTATTTTCTTCATTTTTGTGTGGCTCTTTTTGCCAGAATACTGAAATTTCTTAAAAATTTTTTTCTTGCATCAGACATTTATTTTCTCAATTTTTTCCATTACCTTTCTTACTTAAGTTTCAAAATTCATTTTTAGCTCTTTTCCAGGAATTTTTTTGTGGGGGATGGAGGTGGAGACTGAAACCAATTAACATTTTGCATATCATTTGACCCAATAATAGAGCTAATAGATCTATGTTCCAAAGATATAAAAACGGAAAAAGATAGAGACAGATAGACAGATAAATATCAAAAAAATTGAAAGCAGCTCTTTTCTTGTTGTAAAGAATTGGAAATTGTGGAGAGGGCTATCAATTAAGAAAAGCTGAACAAGTTATGGAATAGAGTGTGATGGAAGACTATTGTACTATAAGAAATGATGAGCAGAAAAAGAAAAAAAAAGGATAAAAGATGAATATAGAACTTTATTAAGAGGTACAAGTCAAACGTGATTGACTTTAAGTAATGACTGTAAGTGATGACTGTGTTAGTGGAAGGAAGGGAATGGATAAAGAAATGTTATGGAGGTGGAAATGACAAGACTTGGAAACTGATAGAATAGTGGGGGTGGGTGGTACTGAGTGAGAATGAAGTGTTGAGAATGATTCCTAGTTGCAGCCTTTGATGATTGAAAAAATGGACAAAAAATTCAGAAGTTGGGAAAGAAGGTAATGTTTGCTTTGGGGCATTTTCAGTTTGAGATGTTTATCAGATGACCAGCTGGAGACAAATGACTGGAATTCAGGAGAGTGGTGATGGCTACATAAATTTGGGAATTACTTATATAATTAGATGAACTCATGCTATTTAAACATTTAAGGTAGTGCATAATGAATTTGTTTCTACAGTAATAATATATCAATACTAACACATTAACAAATATCTATTGTTATAAAAATTATGATACGAGAGACAGAGGGGGGAGACAGAGGGCGTGGGAGAGAGACAGAGACGAGAGAGAGAGACAGAGATAGAGACAGAGAGAGAGTGAGAGCAAGCGAGAGCAAGCGAGAGAGACAGACAGAGAGCACAAGAGAGAGTGAGAGTGAAAGAGAGAGAGAATGAAAGAGAGAGAGAGAGAGAGAGAGAGAGAGAGAGAGAGAGAGAGAGAGAGAGAGAGAGGGAGAGAGAGGGAGAGGGAGAGTGCTAATCTGAGAGTTAGGAAGAGTTCAATTTCTGCTTTTCAGAATACCATATGATGTTGAGCTCATAGAAACTCCAACACTATGCATTTCAAAATAGTTGTTGATTTGTATTAGTAAAGATAATTTCTATACCCTAAGTGTACTCCACTAATGAAATATCAAATCTTTTAAGCTCACCTCCCCTTGTAAGCTATAAATATGCTTGACCTCCCTGCCACTAGTTTTTCTAAATATCTTATTACAAATGCAGGAAGAAGGTAGACTCCTAAGGTACTTCTTAGCTCATTAAAAACAAAATAAAAAACAAAAATAAAAAAATCAACCAACATTATAGATGTTTTACTCATAATAATAATCCATCTAGGACATATTTATGTTGCAAATTTCATCTTCTGTTAGGTTATCAGACCACATCATGCAGCAAATGCCAGAAATAAGGATATTCCCTTTAGAGAGAATTCTTTGGGTGTTCAATAAAGCACACAATTTCCTAGGAGGTATTCCACCAGTTCTTGGGGATGTTTATTGGCTTTCCCAAGTTCTCAAAAAATATTTATCAAAATGTTCTGCAATATTCTTACTCAATATCTGAAACAAAATTTAGATGAGGCAAAAAACGCTCTGAGATACTCAAAAATTGGAAAGGAGCTCAAAGGCTATATATTCTAGAAGGTATTACAAACCCAAGTAGTTTCTATATCATCCTTGTTAAATGATTATACAAAGTTCTGTATACTACCTGTGAGAGGGAAATCATTACTCTGTAAGGCAGGTTATTCTATTTATGTACAACTTTAATTCATAGAAAATCTTTTTTACCTTATAGAGAAAAATCTTTTTATTTCTTTTTACCCAGTAGTCAGAGTTTGAACCTTAGAAACAGTCAAAATAAGTTTATTCTCTCTTCTACATCCAGACTTCAAAAATTTGAATAAATATGTCTTCTCTAAGCTTTTCCTTTTCTAGACATTTCTTCAATCATTCCACAAACAATGAGGTTTTTCTTCACTAATCATCCTATTCACTTTATATGGGTGTGCTGTAATCTATTAATGTCCTTCCTAAAATGGGACATCTAGAACAGAACATAATATATTAGATGGGTTCTGACAATAGCAGTAAACAGTAATGTTATTAACTATATGGAATACTATGTTTCTATCAGTACAAAGGATAGTAGAATTATTTATTTTTTAAATCATTATCTTAGATTCCTATTCATATTAAACTGTTAGTTCTTCACATGAAATTTTGACATCAAATATAAAATCCTCTTGCTTTAAAACTTCTTCATAACATAGCACCTTCCTACTTTTCTAGTATTTTTATATCTTTCTCTACTGAGATCCAGTGACTATGACTACCCTCTAAAGACAATGAATCCTGACTGAGAATTTTGACTGTCTGTGCTCCCTTCCTGAAGCTCTATCACTCTATTTCTGCCTTCTGATTGTCCTTGCTTCCTTCAAGTCTTAGCTAAAGTTCTATCCTATGAGACTACCACCAATAAAACCGTTATATATTTTGTATATACCTAGTTATTTATATGTTATACCCAAATTAGACTGTGAACTCTTTGAGAGGAGGAATGGGTTTTTTATTGCTTTTTTTTTTTGCTCTCTCCGTAATCTCATCCCTCAACATAAGTTGTTGCTTAATCAATAATTACTGACACATCCTCCCTGTCTTGTGCCTGTTTTAGAACCAAAGTACAAGACTTTGTTTTTATTATTATTAAATTTCATTTAAGTAGATCTGACTCACTATTCTAGTCAATTGAATTCTTCTGGAATCCCCATCTTTCCATCACATTCAGTGATATGAACATTCCCTGCCATTTTTATTTAATCTGCAAATCTGGTAAATATGCCATCTATGCATACATCCATAGTATTAATAAAATGATAAAAACAGGTCCAAGTATAAATTCCTACAGTGCTAAAAAAGAGCTGTGCTGCCTGGATGGCACCAAACA
The DNA here is from genome assembly GCA_023553655.1 of Myrmecobius fasciatus. Lineage (NCBI taxonomy): Eukaryota > Metazoa > Chordata > Mammalia > Dasyuromorphia > Myrmecobiidae > Myrmecobius > Myrmecobius fasciatus. Next base: position 53,462 of record JAJPUD010006880.1, on the reverse strand, counting down.
AGACTTTTGGGACTCTTTGTATAATTCTATGAGAACCAAATATTTGCAAAGATAATCAGAAGTGATTCTAAGGAAGTATGACATATTTACAAGGGTCAGACCTGGAGTCAAAAAGAGAGGCTCATGGTCTTTCTCTGACAAATCCTGCTTATGCAACCTTGGGCAAACTAAGCTACCCTCTATGGAACTTTGTATCCCCACCTGCAAAATGAGGAGATTGGATGTGATGGCCTCTAAGATTCCTTCTAGCTCTAAATCTACAATCCTATGTTATTTCATTTTTTCCACAATAGAGAAAGATTAATAGATGTATGTGGAGCTGCTGGATCCTATTGTTCTTTGGTAATATTATATATAAAAGCGAACCAATATTAAACATTTAAATTAAATATTGTTGTGCTATTGCATTTCTGCATCTTAAAAAAATTCTGCATTTTAAAAAAATGTTACAGTGTTTTAATTTTATACTGTCACTTGACATTTTAGTAAATTACTTGGATATCTTCTCTAATTTATCACAAGACTTAAAAAGTTGATTTCCTTCTAACATATATACATATTATACATGAATACATATAATATGTATATATACATACATGTAATATGTATATATATTCTATTATGGTTGCTAGCTATAGTACAGTGAATTTCTTAAATTAAAAAAATTTAGGAGAAAGACTAATAAAATAAAAGCTTTACTGAGTTATAGTGACAGCAGATGCAGAATGCCATCTGCCCCACAAATGTGATTCAGTTGTGGTTATCACAAAAACAACTCAATTCTCACTATAGTACAGGCTGCCTTTGGAGGCACATGACTTAAAAAACAAAGGTAGTAAGGATTATTGCTAATTGGACATGAGTCTACAATAAATACTAAAAACAGAATTGGTGTTACCTGTACATATAATTCATAAAAAAGATATGAAAAATATCCATGTACCAGCTAAAAGAAGCAAACATCTATCTTAATTTGTAATCAGAAAGCAAATAAAACATTTCAAACCAAATTACAAAGGACTATATCACCTTCCTGAAGAATAAATCTGTCATTAGCAGCATTATTTTCTCTTCTTTGTAGGAATATTTCTTTACAATGAAATATATTTCACAGCTAAATAATTCATGGCCATCCCCTAATATACTGAACAGTAACTATGTAACTTTTGTCTTCAAAAAATTAAATTTTAAAAATTAAATTAAATTTTAAAAAATCTAATTAAAAATGAAAAATATTTAGTTTTACAAGGGACATTAAGTAATAGAAAGAACAATTTATATTCATTCTGTAGGGAAAGGTATGCAAGAGAGGGACACATAAGACTTGAGTTCCAGTCTCATCAAAGCCTTGTATATTCCTCACCAGGTCAAGTGACTTCCATTAGACTCAGTTTCTTCTTAAAAATTAAAGCACTACACCAGTGGTGTCATACTCAAATCAGGTTGCATGTTGACTCAGAACACCAAAATTTAATACTATGTTGGTTTTTTTTAATTTTGTTAGGCATTTCTCAATTAGATTTTTATCTGGTTTGCTCACACTGGGGAGTTTTGTATGCTGCAAATTTGACCCCTCTGTACTCTTGATAAACACGTGCATATATGGCTGTTTCAGATGCTTATATCCTCGGATTCCTTTTGCCATCTTATTTTGCAATATATGTAACTGACTAAAAAGTCTTGTCTTTTTGTCCCACATTCTGCAAAATGTGTTCTTTCTTATGAACTGAATTTTTACCCACAGAGAAAAATTTATGGGTAACTAAACACTAGTACAAACAAAAGTACTAGTGAATTCACATCAGTATAATGATATTGATGTTTCAGCCTATCTGTTGTTAGAGCTAAAACTACAGAACAGGGAAAGTTCAATTCAAGTTACACGGGAATCAATTACAGTCAAATACTTTTATTAGGATGTAATGGTTGCTTAGAGATGATCTCGCCTGGAAGACTTGAGGTAATTGGGCACTGGGCCTGAATAGGGTGCTCCTAGTACTTTTGGAGTAGGATCTACTTTTATTTTCAACTGAACTGCAGAGGAGTCTCTGTGCTAGGGTCTTCCCACACTCACCAATAGGCTAAGTTCTCAGTCTATCTGTGATATTGCTACATTCCTGCTATCTGTTGTCCAGAGCCAACTTTTTCCACGAAACTTAAGTACCAGAGACAGTTCCTGGTGGATCCATGTAGAGATGGACTCTCCCTATCCTATCTTGGCTATTATAGAAGCATGGAAGAGGGGCACTAGTAGCAAGAAGAGCCTAGTAATTGGGTTCTACTAAGATAATATTATGAAGTTTTATTGTTCTTCTAAATGTTCATTCATCAGAAGCCCAAATTGCAGTAAAGAATGTGGAAAAAGAGTACCTTCCCACTGCAGGACTGATTGAATTTTGTAAGACATCAGCAGAGTTATCACTGGGCACAAATAAGGAGATGCTGAATAACAGCCAATATACCACTTTACAGACCATTTCTGGAACATGGATGTTAAGGGTAAGAGCAAGTTTTCTGCAACCATTGTTCAAATTCAGCTGGGATGTCTATTTTCCTAAACTATCCTAAGGAAATCATATTCCCATTTTCAGGGAAATTGGTATGTACCTGAATGGCTACTGCTACTATGACTGCAAGAATTTTAGATTTCCCAGGAACCATGGAAGATATGTTGAAATACCCAGACAGAATGTTACCCTCCTGCACATCTATACTCACAAACTCAGGGGAATCCATTCTTGTCCTGAGTAGTAGAAAGAAATAGAAGCCCTGGTAAAGCAAAGGATATTCTTTGCCTTTTTTGGCATGACATACCAAAGTTTTTCCAGGGGAGATAGAGACAAAGATACCTGGGCTGTTTGCCACTTTACTGATCAGGGCCTTAATGTCATGTTATGTACCAGGAATATGAGCCTGCATGGTGAACATATCAGAACCTTGATTTGTAAAGATGCTGATCAAGTCAAAAGAATAAGAGCCCAAATTAAAATCCTGATTTGTTCATGTATTCCAACCCCTCTGTCAATGGGGTCAAATTGTTTCCATTGATCTTGAATAGTCCTGGTCTGAGTAGCTAATGATTGCAAGAGGTAAAAGGCATGGCAGATCATATCATTAGCATGTTGACCCAGATAGTTTCCAAACTCAAGAAAGAGGGCTCCTCCCACAATTGGTAAGCACATCACTAATTACATTGGCATGTTTTGTTTCACAGGACTGAAACCTGAGTAATTAGAACACTTCACCAAAAAAGTTTCCATCTATATGACAAAAGATGGACAATCATTTTTATGTGTATTCAATGAAGCAAAATGAAGTCCCAGATCAAATAAGATATTTGTAAAAATACTTAGTACAGAATATGGAAAATAGTAGGCACTATATAAATGTTCATTCTCTTCAATTTAATTCTTTCCATATTAATCCAGGAACCACAAAATGTGAATATGAAACCAAGAATGTTGTATGTGTGCTTGTATCTACACATACACACATACACATTTGTGTATGAAGAGAAATTACATAAATTGTTATTCAAAAGTCTGCCAGGTAAATATAAAACAAACACAAATTATAAAGGAATTTAACATGCTTTTTTCCTAAAAAACAGTCATAAACTATAAGTATATTGATGTAGTATTTAAGAGAGGAAATGAATATTTTTTGGGAGATGTGTACTAGTTAATTTTAAAGTAAATCCCAAATTTACTGAAAAAGAATGAATCTGCAGAAGGAATTTATTATTTTCACATGTACTTGTCTCAAACTAGACTGCCACGTGCTATGAAAATGTTTCAAGAATGTCAGGAATGCTTCACTAATGTTTCATTGAAAATGACTTTTAAATTGCAAAACAATTCAGACCACAATTAAATTGCAGCATTTGAAAAAATACCTGGACAGTATCTGTTTGTCATTGTTTATTGATTATTTATTGTTCAAGATGATCTAAATTTTTTAAATTTATTTTTACATTTAGAAAAGGAATTTCTTCTGAACTCAATTACAATAACCCTTTATGTTCCATAGGCTGCCTCATCAATTTTTCATTCCTCCTTCATTTTCTCCATGCATTTATTTGTTGAAGCAGCATTCCAATTATAACATAGGTAATGTGAGTTATTAGTCTCTGGAAGCTTTTCTTCACTTTTTTTATAATTTCTCCTATTTTTTGTCTTTCATTTATTTTCCTTTCTTCCCTTGTTTGACACATCATTCTCTTAAATAAAAATATGGGTCCTGTAAAATTCTAGCATATTAAGATAAAACTTTATATATGTGAGAATCTGAAGATGGGACATCACTAAAATGGTAAAAGTGTGAAAGGCACAACTTTGTTCAGATTTCATTGATTAATGGGTTGGTTATTTTGGTGTGATTTTGGAAATATTGTTTAATCTAAGTTTTAGATTCCACTTTTAGAAAATGAGAATAATATTTGTTCCACTAATCTCTCGCTAATATTTTAAAAATTGGAGCTGTAATTTCATCCATGTAGGAGGTTTACAATTACAGATGGGTATTTACTCTGCAATTTCTAGTCATAGACATTTGCCTAGAGGTCACTACTTTCTAGGGAGAGTCAAGCTTTCAAGATCTCTACCACTGAATAGGATCATTTGGCTCAAAGTGATTTGCTCTTTCTCACTTTAGTCATGCCAACATCATTAGCCAAATCATAAAAAACACTTCCCCCCCCCAATGCCCTGTAAGTTTTATCTTTAACTGCCCTTGGTATAATCAAACTTAATTAGATTTCTTGCTAAGATTTTGCAAAACTGTTTTCCCTTCTACCAATTCTTTTTGGTTTATGAGGCAATACTGCTTATAATCTTCCATTCCTTCACTGAAATATTTAATGAATTAGAGTGAATGTTATTAATTATGTGGATTATACAGTCTAAAATTGTTCACTTGCTGGTTGGGATATAGTCATTTTTAGCTTCTTTGTTGCAGCAACTGATTAGCATCAGCTACACTTTCCTAAGAAATTCAGAAACAAAGAAATGTCATAATCTTTGTCAATTTTTTATTCTTTTATCCAATTATCGTTTCTGAATCAATATTTTATTTAAATAGTTAAAATTGGAACATTTTCATTACATGACAAATATGCTTATTTTTATTTTTTTCTAACATGGCTGATTTAAATTTTAGTTGATTTTAATCTTCCCTCTAACAATCTGATGGCCTGACTGAAAACAGATGATTCTGAAACTAAACTGGCTCTTTCCTGTCCCATAAATTATTGTCAGTTTCATATATGTGTGTGAAGTTCATAATTATTATCTCTGACTAGCAGCCCATGATTATTTTGAAGAAGATAGTTTTGTTATCTCTTCTATTTCTGCCTTCACTACTGCCTCTATTTTATTTCCTAATTTTTATCTGTATCTTCCAATATACTTTTCAATGTCTTTCCCTATATCAAATAACTTGCATTAAAATTGAATATTAAAATTTATATATATATATATATACATTTTTATAGTTTATGTTTGTAGTTTACACATATGTATATGTACATATATATGTGTGTATATACATATGTATGTATATATGTATATACATATATATGTAGTTTTTAACAGTTAACTGTTAATAGGGAACTGAACTTGTAGTCTGTAAGACCTAAGTTTAAATCATGCTTTAAATACTTACTGGCTATATAATTCTGGGCTAAATCAGTGCTTCCCTGTCTCAATTTTCTTATTTGTAAAATGAGGTTCATAATTGTACCTACTCACAGGATTATAGAGGGATCGAATGAAAAATACTTTACCAACATCAATATATATGTATATATATATATATAGTTATTGCTATAAAATATATGCTGAATTCATTTGAATTTATTCAGTTGAATTCATTTGAAATAAGTATTTTATAGAATTGTTCTCCTTTGTCATACTCTACAACAGATGTTGACATATAAGCTGCAATTATCTTCCTGGAACTTTCTTGGCAAATGGTCATTATAAGAACTTAAGTATAAGATGACTTAAGTATCTAATGAAATTCTGTTTTGTTTTTTTTTGTTGTTGTTGTTTTTGTTGTTGTTGTTGTCTCTATTTGGGAAAATATCAACTCTGCCAATTCTTTTATTTCTCTTTCCAAGGAGAACTTGTGCTCTGAGCCATAACTGCAATGAGGTAGAACTCTATTCTATTTTCTGATTTCATTAATAGTGAGAATGACTTACAACACTTTGTAAAACACCTTAATGAATTGTCATGCAAATGCCAATTTTGGATAGGAGGTAGGTATGACATGAAGACAAATCTTAAAATTTAATAGTACATCAGAACTTTAAGCAGTCCTCATTAATCTCGCAGTCTAATGATAATTTTATCTAGAACAAAGACATTATACTTACTTTCCCCAGATATTTTATCACTTAAATTCTACTTTGGCTGTTTTGGATATCAAAGGAGTTATTTTCTTAAGAGGTTTTAACAGTCAGTAAGACAGATCTTCAAGGATTTGATCTTATTTGGAAGACATATTGGAATACAACAAGATCTGCTAATTTTCTCCAAAGGATGGGTGGTCCCCTTTTAGTCATCAAGTATTTACTCAGCACCTATAATGGATCAGTTGTTAATATAAAGAGTTTACAATTCCCAAGAATTACTAATTTTAAAAACTGAAAGACATTTTTCTTAAGCATTTTCAAAATAATGAGAGTTTGTTTAATCCCAGCCTTTCCTCTATTATTCCTGAATTTTGTAGGGCCTCTAGGCAACAGATAATTTCTTCTGTATCTGATGACAACAGATGATATTTACTTTAAGTTTGCCAAGCACTTTATATGTAAGTTACCACACTTGATTCTATGAGGTACTATTATCTCCATTTTATAGATCAGGAAACAGTGTCATCTAAATTCACTGAATTGCCCCAAGCATTATATCCATAACTCCAACTTTACTGAGAATGATAACCATAATCCATTTTCTTTATCAAATAAATTCTGAATATGATAAATTTTCTGAGAACCCATGGGATGATAAGGCTTTCATATGCCTTAACTGTGGTTCCTCATGGGTTTTATTAAGGTCTCTGTATGACTATTATGTTGATATGAGCAATATGCAACATATACCTATGTCTTCCCAGATGGTCTGACTGACCATCATAAGGCAGTAGAGTGTGTGTTTAATTTAGATTGAAAGGACTTAGCTTTAAATCCTCCCTTTACTATTTATTTATCTGAAGCTTTACAACATTGGTAGTGTGAATTGCCCCAGCTATACCTTTCTACATGGATGTATTCCACTCATGTTTCCTAGCCAAATAGACTCCTGTACTGTACATCTTCACGTTTTTTTCCCCAGGCAACATGTTTCTTCCATAGATGTCTTTCATATATGTTCCCTTGTTTATGTATCTCAGTGTGTATATACCCTCTCCCCACCAGAGATATTGTAATTTGTGAGAGAAACAATAAAAATAATAAACACTAGTTTATGCATTTCTTCATAGTTGGCAAATCACTTCATAAATATTACCTTGTTTGATTCTCAAAAGAATCTCATAAGTAAGTACTATGATTGCTCCCATTATACATATGAGAAAAATGATTTGTACAGGCTTACATACCTAGTAAATGTCTTAGACAAGATTTGAAATCAACTCTTCTTGACTTCTAGTCTAGTTCTCTACACAATAAAAAGAGAGCTTTTACAAGCAAGTGCTTCATAAAACGCTTTATGTTTGTAAAGTGCTTTATAGATATTTATTTTATTTTCAGAACAACTCTAGAATACAGATGCTATTATTATCATTCCCCCCCCCTTTACTTGAACTCAGGTCTTCCTGACTTCAGGGCTGGTGCTCTATCCACTGTGCCACCCAGCTACCCCCTCTCCCCTTTATTTGTGAGGAGACTGAACCAGACTGAGATGAAATAAAAGTGGTCCAGGATGGGATAGCATAGCTTATCTAGAGGCAAAAGGAAGAGTTTACTCCATAAAAATGCTTTATTTGAATGAAAATTTTAAAAGCATACATTTGCCTTTTCAGTGGTTACAAAGATAGTCTGAAATGGAAACTACAGGAGGTAAAAACATTCTCTAGTTAGGAATAGTCATAATCAAATATGTAGAGCCTGAAAGCCTGATGGCTGGCTGGCTAATCTTTATTTTAAGCTTTTTTTTCCTTTTTTTCTGTGTTACAAACATATGTAGATACTGGGATATAGGCAGGTCATTATCAGCATCTATGGTATAAGACTAACTAATTAATATATAATAATCTATTTCCAAATTAAAGTAGATCAGTAAGATGGACAATAAAAAATGACAGATTGATTTGCTATTTAACTCTCAAATGCAATTTGTTCTACTCTGATGTTGCCTATGATATCAATAGCATCAGGTGAAAAGAAAAGAAAAATTAATTAACCAAGCAGGTATTTTTCTATATACTGTTAAACCATGGGATTGGTTTATTTAAACAAAAGTGACTCATTTGAATACTGGATTAGCATTTATCCAAAGCTTGGTTTAGATAAGCATTTATAAGATTTACAATTAGAAGGTCCTTAGGATCCACTTTGTCTAATCCCATAATTTTACTGATGATCAAAATAAATTCAACACAGGGAGTAAAATTAAGCTTATAGAATCTAATAGGCAATAAATAGCAGAAGTGGAATCCAAGTTTGCTTTCTGTGAAAGTCCCCATAAAAGTGGTGAGATGGCAAGGGAAGGGAGTAATAATGGGAAAAACAAGCTATACATCCAGCATAGAGATAAAGCTTTACTACACAGAGAAGTAAAATTAACTAAAAATACTTAAAGAAAAACAAAAAACAGCAACAGAGATCCAAACTAAGTAGCAAATTTTCATAACCTAATGGCTTATGAAACTTGCCTATGAATTCTTTGAAATGTTCTTCTTGAAAAAGAGTTTAGTTGTTGTTTTTCTTTTCTTTTTTTTGTTTTTGTAACTAAACGGCATGATTCAATAATACGAAGTAAAGTTGTTTCTAAAAATTGAAGAATTGCTTTTTAGTTGACTCTGCTCATAAAACTAAAAACAAATCAAATGGCTGCTATTTCTTACTGTGAAAACATTAAAGGATAAGCAAAGTTCTAAAATAAAGCCATATTAAATTAAATTTTAAAAAGCAGGAATGGAATCAAAACACACCCACAGACCTTCACATAGTTAAAACGACTACCAAGCCTACACCTTATGATTATAGGCAGAAAAATATGAGGTATTTTTGGTTGTCATTGTAGAAAGAAGTATTTTGGCTCTTCATCAGCAAAACTGTAAGATATTTGAGAGACTCTGAACATATAATCACTGGTTACAGTGATAGATGTCACCGTCATATATAAAGTTGAAATTCAAGAAAGTTGGTAGAGAAATGGAAGAGATGTATGTGTTCATTTCCTTCCCTGTCAATCAAAATCACTCAATAACTCCATTGAAATAATTTCATCTATTTCCAAAAATCTTCAAAACAGCAAGTTTCATTTTTCCTTAATATGATACCTAGAATCATACTACACTTTGTGTACAATTTACAGAATTTGCCTAAACATTTGCTAATTTTTTGTTTTTCAGCCTAAACAATGATCATTTCATTTTACAAAAGAATTTCATTTTTCCCCTAAAAAAAAAGATTGTATAAAGGGTTATTTTTGCCTTTATTTATATAGAAGTTGCTAGCAGTTTGGTTGCTTTTCTTCCTGGACCAATAACTGAATCCTGGCCTTCCAGCTCTGGAATTTCACCTTGAAGAATCAGTATTCCAACTAGCAAATGCCTCACTTTGCCTAAAGTATTTAGGGGTTTTAGCCATACTCCACTTTTCTTTCCTTTCAATTTCTCATCATCCATTTTGCTGTTCTATGAATGCCTTGCCCCAGATGCTTTTTGGTTTTAGAACCATAATAAAATCAATATCATCACTCTATAGGAAAGGCTATGTTAATCTACTCCCCTATGACTCTATTCATCATGTCAATGACTTCCCAAACTAACAAAAGAAATTATGGTTGAATCAGTAAATGGAGAGTTGAACATACGGAAAGTATGAAATCCTATTAGTCACAAGCAACATGAATTCTTGTTTTCCTAAATCAAAAACAACACAATATATTTAGGTCAACTGGTGAACATACATAAAATCATAAGGCAGGGTCCTGGCTGGATCAGGTAGCAGCTTTCTGAAAGATTTCTTTTATGGATCATCTTTTCTGTAGTTTAGACATTTGCATTTCTGCTGAGGCCCATAATCTTCTGTCTTTTCCTTTGCACCACTGCCTAAACTTACTGTAAGCCATATCTTTATTTATTATCAACCACACTTAATTATTTTTAATTTTTTTCCCTTTTCAAGAAAATATGTGGCATTATTATTATTGCTTTACCAACTGCCACAATTATACTGGTCAAGTTTATTTAACATTTAACCTACTGCTTCTATTTATGTATTCCTGGTCCATTGTATAAGCTTCTTATATAGTAATGTACATTCTCACCCAAGAATTTAAGTTCTCTGGGGAAAGACAGTTTCATTTTTGCCTTTGTGTCCTTAGCACCTAGCACAGTTTCAAGTACAAAGAAGCTATTTAATAAGAGCTTGTCAGTTGATTTTTATAGACTCTGCTCAAGTAGTAACAGTCACAATAGTGAATTAGGAAGGCGGATGAGCTTGTTTACAAGTAAATTCCTATGAGAAGAGGGCGATTCTGTGGGATCCTTTGTGTGTGTATCTTCTGGGGAGAGATCAATGTTTTATTTTCTATTGATAATGACTATAATAACTTCTAGCCTCAGTTTTCTTGTCTTAAAATAGAGATTATGTGGCTTATCAAATCTGGTTCATGTAGTTGTAAAGCCCTTTTACAAATGACAATATTCTTTATTTATCTTTAGCAATTCTCAAAAATAAATGTCAACATACCACAGAAGGTTGCTAGTTTGTCAGGTTAATAGGGAGGAGAAAAGAAAGAGATAGGTTAGAACAGAGGCAAGTTGACATAAATAAAAAAAAATAAAAAAAATCAGAATTAAGAAGAGTTGACTGGAGAGAATTGGGGGAAAAGGGAATTTCCAAGATATTTTCCAAGAGGAAGTAAAAAAAAATCTTAGGATCCAGAGCATCAAGATGTCTCAGGACCTTTAATCCAGTTTTTTTTTTTTTTTAATTTATAGGTGGGGAAACTGTGAACCATTGTGGTTAGGGATCATATAGTAAACATCAGAGATGGGATAAATATATTCTAGAGCAAGCACCAATTGTTAAATTTTCAGTGTTTTAGATTACCTGTCATCTAGGGGTGGGGGGGTGGGGGGAAGGAGGGGAAAAGCTTGGGAAAAAAAAGTTTTTGCAAAGGTCAATGTTGAAAGGTCACTCATATGTTTTGTAAATAAAAAGCTTTATATTAAAAAAAATTTTCAGTGTTAAATATGTACACCTTAGAATATTGCCAACACTACAAATCATGATTTGGATTTATTGTTTTGGTGACTTTTTGATTTTAAAAAATAGTGGGAGAAAAAATCAATGCATATTTAAAACTAAAACTATGTTGTGGGTACATTATTTTGTCAGAGCCAATCATTAAACATTTATTATGACAGTACGACATTTCAACCTAGATTGAAATAGTCACCAATTATATTAATACACAGTTATGTGTATTATAGAAGTATTATAGAAGAAAGGCTTTAAAAGCACATATCTCTGAAGTGACATATCAGAAAGTCTGATAGTAGCTTTCAAGCAGATGGATAGAAAAATTGTTCAAGGAGTATTTTAGGAAAAATCAATCAATTGCCAAGCATTTAATAAGTGCCTAACTTACAATGGAGTCTTCTTTGTTTTTTCTTGATATACCAAGAATATCAATGACGGACTTATTCTATCAGTTGTCTCTCACTCTTGCCTCATGATCAATCTATCTTTTTGATCATATAGTTCTTTGCTAACATCCTTTATTCTTGTCTACATGATTTCTTGTTAACATGTCTATATGATTTCTCTGTTAGGCACTAGAGCTACAAAGACAAAAATGCAATAATTCTCATTCTCAAGGAATTTGCATGCTATTGGCAGGGCAACAGGGAGAAGTAAAAACATACAGATTAAGTACAAAATCAATGCAGGATAGTTTAGGAAATAAATATGATTAGTATCCAGCAATTCGAATATGAGTTGGACCAGATGATTTCTACATTCTCTTCAAATTCTGAAATTCTCTAATCTGATAAAGAAAAAGATTGTGAGATCTTGAGGACCAGTACTGAGAGTTCAGTGAGTAAAAAAGGATGTCACAGAAGAATAAAACTATTTCCCTCCAATTCATAGTTTTATGCAATATGTGCCAAAGAATAATTATTGTTGAGTTTCCATTTTGGCCTATCAGTTGTCATTCAGATACTGGGAAATGCTATCAGCTTAATTAGCACAAGTCATAGGGGGGAAAAATTTGTAACAGAAAGCTTTGTAAGGGTTAATGTTTAGGAATTACCCATACATATGTTTTGCAAATAAAAAGTATTAATAAATAAAGAAAAAAAGAAAAAAATTAGCACAAGTCAAAAAATCATGAATTGAATTCTTAGTGTCATACCCTGGGTTACCAAGATTCCATGTTAAACAAAAACAGTCCATTTAGTTTTACAAGTTTCTATTGCTAATATACCTCTCCATTCAACTTCCTAATTCCAGTTATCTGTCTCAACACACTATGCAAGCAGTTTCCTCTTATTTACCTTTAAATTCCTTCATATTAAATGGAGTCATCTCTAGGATTTCCAGGATAATTTCAGTTGGTTCAAACCTCTCCTAGTCTACTACTCTATTTTGTCCTTGAGACTCTCCATTCTCTTATTTTTTAAGACTTTCTTTTATGTCCTTTTCTTCTAATATTCCTTTTACCTCTTTTATTTAAATGAAACTTGGCTTTCTCTTGAGGAAATTGCACCTCTCTCCACTGATAGTCACTTTTTCTACTTCTTCCCACCTATACCAATTTTATAGGTCTAAGGAGTGATCATCATATGCTATATTCCTTCCCTTTATAGAACCTTCTTTAGTTTTCTTATAGTATTTTAAATACTCTAATGGATATGTGATTTCATTGATTTGGTGTCTCCTCCAATGATATGCATAACATAACACTCATGCTTACTCAGACAGTATAATTCTTGTCCAAGTGTTTGCTTCCACTATTTCCCTAAAGGGGGGGGGAGAGGGAGACACCCAGAGAGAGAGATCTCTGTCCAATGTTCTGGAGTCTACTTTGTTTTTTTCTTGATATCTCAAGAATATTAATGATGGACTTAGACTATCAATTGGCTCTCATTCTTGCCTCATGATCAACCTATCTTTTTGATCACATAGTTCTTTGTTAACATCCTTTATTCTTGTCTACATGATTGCTTTTTAAGGACTACACCTAAGTGCAAAACCCAGAAATCCTGTAAAGGATTAAAGGGGACTGTACCATTAAGGGGCAGGTCGGTTCTCCAAAAAGCCCCCACAGCTGCAACACACGTGAAGGAATTGCAAATCAGTCTTTATTGATGCAGAGGTTGCTCATGAATTGGGAATGAAATAAATTGGAGGCAAGAGGGAAGAGGAAGGAGGTCAGAGAATGCCTCTCAGTCTCCTTGTATTGTTTTCATCCTTTCACATGAAGGGATTTATTCTGCTGGTCAGAATTAGATCCCCTGCAGCCACTAGCACCTGGGTCCTAGCAGGTTGCTCTCATAAAAATTTCTTATTTATATTGTCCTTACATTAAGAGTCTTCTGTACTCCTGTTTCTCTTTGATATTTAGTTTTAACTCTTCCAATAATATAGCTTTCCATAATTTGTAGCCAAAAAACATTAGTGCAATAAAGTTTTTTTTTAAATGGGCTGGTATTTAATAGAAAATATTGAGGTCACTAAAATAATTGCAAAACTCTCCAAAGGCAATTCAGTTTGCTTTCCTCTTTCTATTCAGACTTAGACCCAACTTACTGACAATTTTCAGTCCAAGATAAATAATATTGATAGATGATCTTTCATTGTCAAATTAACTGGATCTGATTCATATTCTAGAAACAAGCATTCTTTATCCTCTTGATTTTCCCTAGTGGGTACTTGAGATAAACACTTTAAAATATTTATGGATTATGAGATCTGCAATTTTCCAAGGAATGAAAATCAGCATGATATTGTTTGAAAAGAAGATAAACTAGGGGGGCTTCTCCATCCAATAATAATTTCTTCTCCTAAAGTATATGGAATGCATTTTACCCTCTCCTAATTTTTATTATTTTAGACTATCATTTTACTATCACTGACTAACTTCCAGATTACTCTCCCAAATACCTAATAACTTTAGTATCTACTTTATAGTCTTCCTCTCTATCAGTCACCATCATTTAAGGGGCTTTGGTATCCATATTAATCATCCCATCATACTCATATTACATAATTCCTCAATCTCCTTAAATCTAAAATACTCCCTTTCCCCTCCACATTAGTCACATATCATTAGGTTATGCTTTAGATTTCACATTCAAAGAGGCTTCTGCTTTCTAAATCCAAGTCCTTTTGCTCCCTCCTTTCCCAGTTTTCCTTTATAATAAATTTGTTCTTTGACCTCTTTGGTACTGGTCTTTTGAGTCTGAGCAATCCTCATGCTCCCAGTTGCTGACCTGATTCTGGTGGTATTTCTGTATCTGGAAACTTTGATCCTTCAATGGAGGAAACAGAGACAGGTTGAAGATTCATGTTAAAGAATTATGATCCCTTTTCTTATAAGATGCAGGAAAAGATTACAAAATTGGCAATGACAAATTTGGCAATGAGTATGAAAATGAATAAAGAAAATTAAAGTGCTGATCAGTTGCTGAACTCAATTTTATCACTGAAGTAGGAGGCTATTTATTGTGGAAGGCTGGAATTGTTAAGATCTTAAGAAGAAAAAAAACCCTAAATATTTGCTCTAAGACAGAGATGGAAAATCAGTAAAGGAAGAGTAGAAACATTTCTAAAAAGCAGTTAGACCTTAGTTTTTTACCATGAATCTTCAACTCATCTGTCTCTGATGTTGATTTCCATCACCTCTGTCTCACTCTTTCTCTGTCTGTATGTCTCTATCTCTGTCTCTGTCTCTCTATTTCTGTCTGTCTGTCTCTCTCTCTCTCACACACACACACAGATCACCCCTATCTCATAAAAAATAATCCCTTCCTTTTAATACTATTCTTTAGCTATCATTCTTCATTTCTATTGCTCTTCTCAAACACACTACATAACAAGATATTTATTTCCTCACCATTCAGTTTCTTGTCATTCTAGACTTCATTCTGAAAGGAGGAAACTGGAAAGAAAAATTATAGCAAATTTCTCTGATAAAGGGCTCATTTCTCAAATGTATAGGGAACTTTAGTCAAGTTTCTAAAAAGGAAAAAAAAAAGGAGCAATTCTCCAGTTGATAGATGGTCAAAAGATATGAACAGGCAATTCTCAGAAGAAATCAAAGCATAATCATATAAAATTCTCTAAATCACTAATAACTAGAAAAATGCACATCAAAATAACTTTAAGGTACCATTTAACACCTATAAGATTGACTAACATTACAGAAAAGGAAAATGACAAATGAGGGAAAGGATGTAGAAAAAATAAGGACATTAATGCATGGTGTTTGGAGTTATGAACTGGTCCAACAACTCTGGAAAAGAATTTGTAACTATACTCAACTATGCATATCTTTTTACCTAGTAGTATCCCCAAGATCTCTATCACAAAAAGATAAAGGAAAAGGAAAAGGGCCTATTTGTATAAAATATTTAAAGCCACTCTTTTCTTGTGTGCTGGCAAAGAGTTGGAAATGGAAGAACATCATTTGGGGAATAGATAAACAAGTCATGGCATGTGATAATGACAAGATAGAGAAATTAGAAGGAGGATTGTTTCTGAAAAAGCTGGGAAAACTTATATGAAATGCGGCAAAATGAAGTGAGAAGAACCAGAAAAACAACTGTGAAAGACTTAGTTATTCTGATCAGGACAATGATCCGAGATAACTCCTAAGGACTCATGATGAAAAATGCTGTCCATCTGCAGAGAGAGAGAACTCATGACTTCTGAATGCAGACTAAAACAGATTTTTTTCACTTTATTTTTCTTGCCTTTTGTTGAGAACATGGCTGTATAGAAATATGTTTTATAGGACTTCACATGTATAAAGGGTATCCTATAGCTTTCTTTTTCAACAGATTGTGGAACAACTTAAGGAGAGAGAGAATTTGAAACTCAAAACCCCCCAATGAATATTAATTTGCATTTCATTTAATTTTAATATTTTTATCCTTTCTCTACCCCACTTTCACCATCCTAGTACAAATCATCAGAATAATCACATGAACTATTATAATAAACTCTTAACCGGTCTTTGCCCCCTCTTTTCTTTCCTTTCCAACCTGTCCAAAGTATTCTCCATATCAACTTCAAACTTTTATTCTCTCTCTATATAAATCTAGGTATTATACTTCTCAAAATCCACCAGTACCTCTCTATAGTTTGTTAAGTAAAGTTCAATTTCCTGAAACATTTTCCTCTTTCTAAACTGTGAAATACTTTCCTATTTTTTAAGACTCAGGTCAAATGGTGCCTCCTCTAAATCTTCAGTCATCCTTTGTACTTTATGCAGTACTTTACTTTTACATTTTTTCTTATTTTGAACTTTGACTTTTTATGTATATATGTATTTATGTATGCATGTATAGAATGGCCAGTTTTATTAAAGTAGGTATCATATCATAGCTAAACTTTGAATCCCTTTCACTGTCTTCCATCTTGCTTTTTACCAGTACATGTGGCAATCCTGTAACAGTACATGTAACAGTATAGTTTTATTAATTATTCTGAAAAAATAGGGTGTACCACTGCACTTCTACTTGAGGCATGAGGTTCTACCATAGAGAGCTAATTCAGACTTTGAAAATGTTAAGAAGGGTTAATAATCTTGGGGGAAAGGATTTACTGAATAATGGCTTAAGAATGAAAAATGATCAACTTTTGATTAAAAACAAAATGCATCACAGGAAGATTTAGAAAATGTTTGGCCTGATCAAGATAGATTTATCCTGAAATTTAATAGAAGGGGGGAGGAAAGCTGTGTAAATTGTTAAAATCAGATACTATTGGGGAAAAGAATTATTATCACAAAGGAAAAATGGCTAAATTAGAAAGAGTGACAAGTAACTCTAAGAAACCAATGGGGAAGCAGTATTGTTGATCTCAAATATTCATAAATAAATTCACAAAGGAGAAGTAATTTTTATAAGCATTAGAAATTTAAATACAAGGGAGTAAATAAACCTTATAAGGATGAGAAAGTTGTGTAACAGTTTATTATAAAAAGCAAATTAACAAAGAATAGGATAAAGCATTTGAATTTGAGTGAGAGAAAGAAAAGTGACAGATATTTGCAGGTACTATAAACCATCAAATCATGTGAATGATAAACAATAATTTTAAGAATAAAGAACAACTAAGACACAATAGCTATGGGAGACTTCAACATGTCAGTATTCTACTGGAAGTTTTTATCTGCTAAACAGTCTCTCAAGTAAACTCAGCCTGGTTTTAATGTCCAATTTCTTTATTAAGAAGATAGTAAAGTGGTGAAGAAGAACTAATACTCTGGAAATTCTGGTTGTAAGGAAAGAAATAGTTGCTGAACTGGGAGTGAGAATCATCAGGAGAAAAGGAATGTCTTATCTTGGAGTTAGTATAAATAGAAAAAGCCCAATTTAATTGTGATGTGTCTATGATATTAGGATTGCTTAATATAAATGAATGAAAAGAATCACTGTACATATGCACTGGGGATATGAATAAAAAAAAGATAGATTTTGTTCTTTGGAAGCTTACATTTTTGTGTGAGACAACACATATACAGGACTAATGCCCAGGTATTTTGCTTTCAAAATTCATAGACATGATGAGTATAGCTATAAGTTAGGCAACTGACATCCTATCAAGCTATTAGCAAGTGGATTGCAAAAAATGGCCAAGATTGTCCTCTGAATGGGAAACTAATGATGGCTTCTAATCCTAAGTGAACTATCTATCTATCTATTTATGCAATGCAAGTTAAATCAAACAGCTAATTTAAGACCATGAATTTAAGAAAATCCATGCTGAAACATGCTTTGGTCAACAAAATGGTTAAAAATCACCCCACAAACTAACATTAACAATAAAGATATGCAATTTGCCAATATAAAATATCTTTTCCCCCTCATGACTGCTCTGTTTTCAGTTTCTCATATATAACATGTTGTGGGTAATGAAGTATTTAAAGTATTCAATGAAGTAATAAAGTACTGTATGTTTGACAAATAAGCTATCAGATTCTTTGAAAATGTTAGTCACTTAGTATTGTTGTTGCTGTATATAATAATCTCGTGGTTCTGCTCATTTCACTCAGCATCAGTTCATGCAAGTCTCTCCAGGTCTCTCTGAAATTGTCCTGCTGGTCATTTCTTACAGAACAATAATATTTCATAATATTCATATACCATAATTTATTCAGCCATTCTCAAGAATTACCCACACATATGTTATGCAAATAAAATAAAATTTAAAAAAAGAAAATGTTAGTCACTTAGAAAATTGTGATACAGATGAATTATGTTAACCTTTTTTTACAGAGCTACAGCTACATGCCCTCTGCAGTTTCCCTCCCCTCTCTTTATGGAAGTTGGGTAAATTTGTTCTTGCTGCTTTCCAATGAAGGACTTTATTGGGCAAGGTTGTGTCACATGCTCCTTTTCCCTATTTCTATTTATGCTTAGTCTTTTCCAAGAGACATGAGAAATGAATATTAAGTTAATAGTTTGGTTTATGTATCAGTATGTATGTATACATGCTATTGTGGTCTTGCTTGTTCTAGACCTGTGAATTTAATGATATGGGGAATGATAAGTATAGAAACCCCCTTCCCTAATGAAGAGAGAGAACTCCTTTCTAAATTAAAGAATTAGCTAGGATTAAGTGACTTGCTAGGCAGATAGGTGGTATTGTGGATAGAGTGTCAGGTCTGAAGTCAGGAAGACTCATATTTGGGAGTTCAGATCCAACCTCAGATACTTATTATGTGACCCTGTTGAGCTCAGCTATCGGCATCTGTAAAAGAAGCTGGACAAGGAAAAGGCAAACAACTCTAGTATTTTGTTAGGGAAATACCAATGACAGGAGTTGGATACAACTAATGACTTAATAACAACAAAGTAATTTGCCAGTTGCCATATTGTCAGTATCAAATGAAACCAGATCTTCTGGATGATGAAACCCCATCACTATTCACTATATTGTAATGCTTCCAGCATAATTAATTAAACAAATGTTTTCTCTCCAATAAACAACTCAATCAAAATGCACATTAAAGACTTTTTAGATATATTTCCAATCTTAGGAATTTTAGGCCAACCAATGGAAATAAATTTCGGTCAAAATTTGAGCCCTTAAATCATACTTTGTTTACTCATTGCACCTATTGCAAAACCATGTATATAGGCTGTACTGTGTTATTATTTTTTTTTACCCATTTAAAAGTGATTAGGCTCTCTTTGTTCATAATATTTAAATGGTGCAATTAATATTTTGTGACTTTTAAGTTTCACATATAAAGCATATATTTACAGAACTTGTACTTTTAATATATATTAAATCTTTACCCCCTCTCAATCAGCACTGGAAATATTTAGAGCCAACAGAGGAATTTTTCATACCTGGGATTCTCAATTTAAAATACCAGATTTTTCTTGGAAATAGATTACTTCCACCTGTTAACACTAACACTTCTTGTGAAAAATAAAGTCTTTCTATACCTGCAAGTTAGATTATGGTTGTTTTAAATTCTTACATTATTTTGTCACCAGAAATTTAAATTGTTGGGAAATAGAAAGAATATGCTAAATTTACATAGGTACCAACTACTTTCTGATGCTCTTAAAATAAATGCATGTATATATTTCTGTTTGGAAAATCTATAAGTAAGATTCATGAGACATGTTATCATGATGAAGTAGAGCTATTAAAGTCTTTCTTTTAGAGCACTCAATAAGATACTTGTCTTGCTATGTGACTCTTGGGAGGTCATTATTCATTTAAAGTTCAGTTTCATCATCTCCAAAATTGGTATAATGATATGGGATATGGGATAATTTGTGGTAGTTTGCAGAAAACTTTATACATTTATTTAAAATTTAAGTTTATTTTTAATTTCTCAGTGAAAATTAGATTTTGAGAAGACCAAACTACTAGTAACCACAGTGACAATTTATAGACCATTGTAATGTTTAAAGACCACTTGTTTCACCACAACAGTAGGAAAAGTTATCAACCAATATGAAGAATTATAGTTGCCTTATATGTGATAGGCACCATGCCAAGATAAAAGGTGTCTCAAATTCAACCTGTTCAAAACAGGACTCATTATTTTTTTTCTCCAAACTTACTATTTGTAAATTTCTGCAAGCCTGTTGAGTGCACCAACATTCTTCAGTCACACAGTTTTGCAATTGAATCATCCTCAATTCCTCATCTTTCCTCATAGCACATACACAAAAATTGCCAGATTTTGTTGATTCTGCCTTGACAACATATCTTGAATCTATCACCTTCTGTCCATTCACAATCATCATCCTAGTTCAAATTCTCATCATTTCTCACTTGGACTAAATAAAAATCCTAAATAAAACTTTCCATCAAGTTCTTTCCTCTCTCCAATAGATTTTCTATACAGTTGCTAAACTGATATTTCTCCTAGAAGCAGTTAAGGGGATTACTGGAAGAACACTGAAGCTGCTGTCAGGAATATCTGAATTCAAATCCAGTCTCAGACACTAACTGTATGATCCTGTATAAGAAACTTAAACTTTCTCTGCCTCACTTTCCTCATCTACAAAATAAGCTCAATAATAAAAGCTGTATCTCAAGATTATTATGAGTATAAAATGAAATATTTGTAAATCATTTTACAAACCTTACAACCTTGAGAAAATGTTAGCTATTTTGTTGAAAAGACTCCAGTAATTTCACATTGCTTCTAGGAAGAAATTCAAACTCCTCTATTTGGCATTTAACACCTTTTAAAACAAATAAAAAAATCAATAAATATTTATTAAACTCACATTATATGCTTGCATTGTGCTAAGCACTGAAAATATAAAGAAATGTAAGAGACAATTCCTGATAGCAAGGAATTTATAGTCTAATGGGGAAGACAAAATACACATACTTCTGCATAATGTAGAGAAATAGATATATAATATATACAATGCATATATGTATTATATATGTGTATATATGTGTATGTGTGTATAAAGATATAAACAGATAAAGATATAAACTCCACACAGCTACCACCACCAGCACCCCCAAGATGAAATAGAAATAATCACTACGGGCAGGAAGGGGGTTAAGCAGGATCAGACAAGGTCAGACTTAAGCTGAGAGTTAAAGGAAGGCAGGTCAGCTGGAAGGTAGAAATGAAGAAAGATAGAGGTGTAGGAATGGGGGACAGTAAGTGAAAATGCCTCAAATTGGGAAATGGGATATTTAGTAGAAGAAAAAGCACGAGTTCTGTATGCCTTAATAGTCTAATTTGAATATATTCTTCCAGATTTATTACATATTACTCCCTTTCATAAATTCCATATATATCCGAATTAGCCTATATAACTGTTTTTCATTTAAGACATTCTATGCTCTATCTCTGGGCATTTGCATTAGGTTTCTTTCAAACCTGGAACATACTTCCCCTTCGTGTCTACTTCTTGGCATTCCTAGTGTTCTTTGAAGACCACTTCTACCTGAGGACTTTCTAGTTTGCTCAGCTAAGTGATCCTTCAGGAGGATTCCTTTCTACTCTTTTTAAAATTTCTTTTAATTTACTTAATTAATACTTAATTTATCTTAATATTTAAGTGTTGGTTCTCTTAATAGAATGTAAGTTACCTGAGGGCTGAAATTGTTTAATTATTTGTCTTTGCATCCCCTGTATTTGGCATGGTGCCTATCACATACAAAACAATTAATGAATTCTTCTTGATTGGCTGATTACTTTTCCTAGTGTGGTGGTGAGATAAGTGGTCTTTAAACCTTCCAATAATCTATAAATATTAATTGCTACTTTGGTTGTTAGAGATTTGGTCTTGTCCCATAACTTCTATTTTTCACTAAGAAAGTAAAAATCAACTTAAATCTTGAATTAATGTATAAAATTTTTTGCAGACTACCACAAACATTTCATTAAAATGAATGTCTAAGAGTGTGAATGAATTTTAATGTTCATTCTTTAGTCTCTATTCCCCTCCCCAAGCAATTAATTAAATTCAAATATATTCTTTGAAAAGCTATATAAGCCAAAGAAATCTAATGGTTTTTGTTGTTGATATACTAAATTATTCACTCTATAAAGGTTATTTGGAGGCTAAGAAAGGGAATCTCTTCAGTTTCATACTAGTTTTTTTTTCTTTTTATGTGATATCAGTCTTTTTTTAAGGGTAGATAATTAATGATAGGAAATACCAGTATTTCATATGGTAATATAATATAGTTTTATAAGTGGGAATATTTTGAGAAAACTTTTTAGATTATAAATTCAGGGATCATATATATATATACATATATATATATATATATGTACATATATATATAGTGTTATAACTTAGGATGGTGATATATACTTTGGTTTTTTTAATGTGTTTTTTTTTCTTAAAGCTTTTTATTTACAGAACATATAAGTAATTTTTCTACAATGACCTTTGCAAATTTTTTTTGTTCCAAATTTTTCCCCTCCTTCCCCCCACCCCCACCCCAGATGACAGGTAGTCTAATACATGTGCTAAAATATGTATGTTAAAATATATATGTTAAAATATATATTTAAATATATGACAATATATGTGTATATATATATATATATATATATATATACAGTTATCTTGCTGCACAAGGAAAATCAGATGTAGAAAGAGAAGAAAAAATAAACAACCTGAAAAAGAAAACAAAATGCAAGCAAACAACAACAGAAAGTGTTAAAATGCTATGTTGTGGTCCACACTCAGTTCCCTCAGGCCTCTCTTTGGATGTATATGACTATCTTCATCTCTGAACAATAGGAACTGGTTTGAATCACATCATTGTTGAAGGGAACCATTTCCATCAGAATTGATCATCGTATAGTCTTATTGCTGTGTATAATGATCTCCTGGTTGATATATACTTTGTAAAATCTTCTGAATCAATAAAACAAGAAATTTAATTGTTCATACTCAATATTACATTCTGAAAAAGATTAAGAATGCTCTCATGCCAGATACATATTTTGAAAAACTACACTTCTCAATAGAGGGACTACTAAAAATGCAACCATCCCCAAATATACTGACTTTCAGTTAATAAAAACCATATTTTGGGCATGCATATCTTTATATAGCCTCTTCAGCTGTGTGCATCTTTATGATAATAGACTTATACTTTTCATCTCTGAATAATTTTTCTCAATGATAATTTCGGGGAAGGGGAGGGAAGGAGAGAGACAGACAGACAGGCAGACACAGACAGAGACACAGAGAGACAAAGACAGAGTCAGAGACAGACAGATAAAGTCTCAGACATAGAGACAAAAAGACAGAGACAGAGATAGAGACAGAGACAGAGAGAATGCAGCACATTCAATACTACTACATTCTTATTACTGGCCAAATACTGTTAACTGAATACCTTTGGTTACTGCTACTTCTAAGTACTAGTATGGTTATAACATGATGATCTTAGGCATTTAGATCAGCATCAATTACATAAAAATCTATGATTGCTGAATTTCACTCATTTGAGATAATTTTCAATCTTTATCAGTATATTGAGTACAGCAATTCTGATAGGCAAAAGGCAAGAAAGAGTCTGATACTTAGTATCTTAACTGTGCCAAAATATTTGGTAATGTGAAGAATAGTTAGTACTTATTACTGAGAAACTCAGCTACAAAATAGAAAAAATAGTCAAGGACTATTTATTGAATATCTATTGTATTTCCACAAGGTTTAGAAGGTAAGTTCATTGAGGGCAATCCATCAAGCATTTATTAAATGCTTCTTCTGTGTCAAACACTGTATTAGGTACCAGAGAGAAAAAGAAAAAATAAAACAATTGAACACCATGTTGGAGTCAGGCCATAATGATTAAGCAGAGTATGTAAAAAGAAATGATAAAGGATGAGGCTTAAAGTGGTAGCTGGGGGTTATGTTTTCAAGTACTTTCTGTGCCAAACAAAGGAGTTTATTTTTATTCCTATAGTTAAAAGCAAGCAAATAGAGTTTATTGGGTAAGAAGGTGTCATGGTCAAACCTGTCCTTAAAGAAAATCGCTTTGACAATTGATTGAAGAAAGAATTGAACAAAGGGAACCCTAAAAGCAGGGAAGTCAATTAGACATTCGTTGCAATAGTCTCAATATGACTTTATAGGGAGTGAAAGCAAGATTATAGTACTGTGATTGGAAAGAAGAGAGCTGTGAGAGACAACATGGACGTATATAAATAATAAGATCTGACAACCACATACATCTAGGACAGGGAGTTGAAGGAAAATATAGCTACTAAGATGTTGTCATGGTTGTAAACAGGTTCTGTCATATATTTGTCCTTTATTTCTAATATCTTGAGTATGGTAGGCTCATAATATGCTCATTAAATTAAATTGAAGTAGGAAGAACCAGTTGCACACACAGAGCAATATGGAATTAACTGAAATACAGCCAAATGTTGGAATATGCAATCATGAGTATTAGGGACCAGTGAAATGGGGGTAAAATAAAATTAGCTAGAGAGTTTAAGGAAACCTACATGAGAATTGATGAAGGAGCTAGAATATGAAGATCTCATTTTCTGTTATTAATTCAATAGTCATGAATGCTTTAAACATAAGCCAGAAAAAATGAGCAACAAGATGACTAACATTATTTAAGCTTTTGAGAAATCACTATTGTTTAGCTTCTGTGCATTTTCACTAACTTTAAAATAGGATTTATTTTATTGTTATCAAGCACAGTGAAAGGAATTTTCTTTAGCTAAAATTCATTAAAATTATTATATTACATACTTTTACAATTAAACAGTGAGTGATGTGATACAGTTGAAAGCCTGTTCACTAAATTCTTAAGTGTGGCATAAGTGAGCATTTGAATGGTGAAATGACCCAGAAAACCAAACAACAACAACAACAAAATCCAGACACATTTACCTGCAGACTGAATAAATGAATTTTGTAGAAAGGACACAGGGAATAATTAGCTAGGTAAAACTTTTGAGGAAAAAATACCAGTAGATCAAAGTTGAACAGAGATCAACATTGAATTTGAAAAGTCATGCTGTCATGAGAAAAAAAATGCAGGCTATGTTTGCCAGAATATAATTAGAATCTGAGACATCTAGTATATAATTCCGAAATTAAGGACTATCAGGACCCTGCTGAGCATAGGTGTTAATCTTTAGAATGGACTACAGTTAAAATTTAGACATAAGCAGAAATGTTCAGATATGTGAAACTCAGAAAAATTCCTCACAATTTTTAAGAGAACTGGTTTCAAAGCCACAAAGTCTTTGGTTTCAGTCTTGTCATATATGTGTAAAACTGAGCCTGTCACTTATACTCCTAGAGTCCCCTTAAACTGTCCAAGTTGCAAAAAAGGTGACAACCTACATTGTACAGAGGGCAATTTCTCACCTGAGAGTTCCCTATGCCAGAGAAATAATAGATTGCCTCTCTGGATATATTTTTCCAATATGAGAACTTCACCTTTCCTGCTCTGGATCTGCTATGCTTCTTATGGGCTTTCTTTGCTGCAGATCAGATCTTAACTCTGGGCTTCTCAGATCATTCTGAAACCTTGATTTCATATTCTGATTTCTTCCTGACTTGAACATCTGGTATTGGTATCATTTGTTTTGGACTGTACTGATGGCAATTACCCCACCCAGAGCAGATCATCACAAAGGGCTGGAGCTATTCCCCTTACAAATTAAATATTCTTGTTTTCTTTTAAGGAATGCAGAGAAACTAGAGGGAAGAAGGCAGAAAAGATTCACAATAATAATAAATATCATAAAAAATTATGGTTGTTTTTTAGTTGTTTCAGTCATGTCCAACTCTTTGTGACCCCACTTGGGGTTTTCTTGGAAAAGATATTGAAGTGGTTTACCATTTCTTTCTCCAGCTTATTTTACAAACCTGAGACAATCAGGACCGAGTGACTTGCTTAAAGTCATACAATTAGTAAGTGTCTGAAGTCAGATTTTAACTGAGGAAATTGAGTCTTCCTGACTTTAGACCCAGCACTTTTCCATTGCACCACTAAGCTGCCATATAAAAACTATTGTTGTGAAGGAAAAGTAAACATTAGGGGACTTATTCAATATAAGGAAAGAACAATATTCAAATATTCAAAACCTTTCTTAAAGGTTTATTATGGGGATAGAATGGATCAATATGGTCTCAACCAAAGACAAAGAAATGCCACAAAACTATTTTACATTGGGTCACCCTTGGGAGAAGAGAGCTTTTGAATATGTCCAAAATGCTTAATGTGGAAGCCTCTGTGTCTTTCTCTGTGACATAAAGGTAGCCTCCTTTATTTGACTGCCTGAGTGTTTAAAACAGATGAGACTGAAATCTCACTTTCTGCTACTCTCTTTTCAATCCCACTTACCTACTTCATCCAAGGGTGAGCATGACAATCTCCCCAAAGCAGTAGCACCATAAACTGAACCAATGAAAGAGGAAGGACTTCTTTTTTTGCTCTCCCTCTTTTAGCCCATTTTAAAAATGAGCCTGGCTGTGGTTTTTTTCTGGTTTGTCCTTCTCAGTTTCAAATGTCAGATGTGGCACTCATGAGACACAGAAATCTGATCCATGGGGACCCTGAGGCCAGGACTGCAGTTGGGGTGGTATATCTATCTGGCCTAGACCAAAAAACCTGAAGAGATTCAGACCTGATGGGGGAGGTTGGACTTAGAACATGGACTGGGTTCTGTGGGAACCTAGCAAAGCTTTGAAACCAATAACTTTTCCTTCTACAAAGACTAAAGTCATGAAAAGGAGAAACATTTTTGCTTCCCACATGTTGGGAGAGTAAGTTTGTGTATTTATGATGATATCTTTGTGTAAAAATTTCCTTCTAATACCTAATGCAGAATGTTAATTGGTAAATGGAACTACAGTTGGAAGACCACTATTGGCAGGGGTTAGAGCCATTTGCACTTCATTAATATTCTTAAGCATACCAGAGAACTCTGGCAGAAAGGGTAAAATATAACCTATGTGTAATGTAGTGATGGCCAGAGAAGCTTGTGTTACATATATATGGACATAAATTCATATAAACTTTCCATGTTTCTTTGAAATCATCTGTTTTCTCATTTCTTATGGCACAATAGTACATATTATATCACATTCATAAACCACAGCTTATTTAGTCATTTCTCAGTTGATGGACTTCCCTTTACTTTCTAATTTTTTACAACCACAAAAAAGCTGCTATTAATATTCGTGTACATCTGTTTTCCCAGATAGTTGTGAGCCTACATTGAAGGAGGCAGTTTCTAACTTAGAAATTCACTATAATGATGAAACTACAGGTTTAGGCAAAAAATAAAAATACAAACATTGAATTACAAGTTATATCTCTGAGATGACATAGATAACAGATGTTCTTTATGGAAATGGGAAATATTTATGGGTAGATATTCTATTTATGTGAAAGAACTGAGAACTCAATGATCAACAGTTTCTTCCTTCTACTACTTTCTTTGATGCTACATAGAGTGTTACAATGTGGCTTAATCCTACGGAATAAGACTTGGAAATGTAGGCATCTTTTTTTTTTTCACATATTTCCAAATTTATCATTGTTGTGCAAGAAAAATCTAATCTACACAAAAGATATATCAGATAAAGGAAACACAATGTAAGCAAACATCAATCAAGGAGTATGAGAATGTTATGTGGTGGTCTACATTTCACATCCCTCTCTCTGGGTGTATATGGCTTTCTTCAGTGAACAATTGGAGGTAGTTTGAAGCATTTCATTGTTGAAGAGAGTCATGTCCATCAGAATTGATCGTCATATAGTACTGTTGTTGCCGTGTAAAATGATCTCCTGGTTCTGCTCATTTCACTCAGCATCAGTTCATGTAAGTCTCTCCAAGCCTGTCTGAAATCATCTTGCTGGTCATTTCTTACAGAACAATAATATTCCATAACATTCATATACCATAATTTATTCAGCCATTCTCCAAATGAAGGGCATGTATTCAATTTCCAGTTTCTAGCCACCACAAAAAGGGCTGCCACAAACATTCTTGCACATGTGGGGCCCTTTCCTTCCTTTATGATTTCTTTGGGATATAAGCCCAATAGAAATGCTGCTGGGTCAAAGGGTATGCACAGTTTGATAACTTTTTAAGCGTAGCTCCAAATTGTTCTCCAGAACGGCTGTATCCGTTCACAGCTCCACCAACAATGCATCAGTGTCCCAGCCCTCCCACATCCCCTCCAACATTCATCATTAACTTTTCCTGTCATTTTAGCCAATTTGACAGGTGTGTAGTGGTACCTCAGGGTTGTCTTGATTTGCATTTCTCTGATCAATAGCGATTTGGAGCACCTTTTCATACAACTATAAATAGTTTTAATTTCATCCTCTGAAAATTGTCTGTTCGTATACTTTGACCATTTATTGATTGGAGAGTGGCTTGAATTTTTATAAATATGAGATAATTCTCTATATATTTTAGAGAGGAGACCTTTATCAGAACCCTTAAATGTAAAGATGATTTCCCAATTTATTGCTTCCCTCCTAATCTTGTCTGCATTTGTTTTTTTTTTTAGTTTTATTTTTTTTAAGTTTTTTTTAATTTATTTTTTATATAAAGCTTTTTATTTACAAAACATATGAGTTACCTTTCAACATTGACCTTTGCAAAAACTTTTTTTCCCAAGCTTTTCCCCTCCTTCCCCCTCGTCCGGACCCCTAGATGACAGGTAATCTAATACATGCTAAATAGGATAAATTATATGACAAATAAAATACATGTATATATATCTATACAGTTATCTTACTGCACAAGAAACATCAGATCTAGAAAGAGAAGAAGAAAAAAACAACCTAAGAAGGAAAACAAAATGCATGGAAATATTCACAGAAAGCGTTAAAATGCTGTGTTGTGGTTCACTCTCAGTTCCCACAGGCCTCTCTCTGGATGTATATGACTATCTTCATCACAGAACAACTGGTTTGAATCACATCATTGTTGAAGAGAACCATGTCCATCAAAATTGATCATCGTATAGTCTTGTTGCTGTGTATAATGTTCTCCTGGTTCTGCTGATTTCACTCAGCATCAGTTCATGCAAGTCTCTCCAATCCTCTCTGAAATCCTCCTGTTGCTCATTTCTTACAGAACAATAATATTCCATAACATTCATATACCATAATTTATTCAGCCATTCTCCAATTGATGGGCATCTTTTCAATTTCCAGTTTCTTGCCACTACAATAAGGGCTGCCACAAACATTTTTGCACATGTGGGTCCCTTTCCCTCCTCTAAAATCTCTTTGGGATATAGGCCAAGTAGAAACACTGCTGGGTCAAAGGGTTGCATTGATTTTGTTTGTACAAAAATTTTTAACTTAATATAGTCAAAGTTATCTATCTGGTTTTCAATTAAGAGTTCCAGTTCTTCTTTGGACATAAATTTATTCCATCTCCATAGGTCTGAGAGGTAAACTATATTACGTTCCTCTAATTTACTTATAGTATCACTCTTTATATCCAGATCACGAACCCATTTAGATCTTATCTTGGTATGTGGCGTTAAATGTGGGTCAAGCCCTAATTTCTTCCACTCTAGTTTCCAGTTTTCCCAGCAGTTTTTGTCAAATAGTGAATACTTATCCCAAAAGCTGGGGTCTTTGGGTTTATCAAAGACTAAATTGCTATAGTTATCGCCTAGTTTGTCTTGTGATTCTATCCTATTCCACTGATGGACTACTCTATTTCTTAGCCAGTACCAAATGGTTTTGATGACCGCTGCTTTGTAATATAGTTTTAGATCTGGTACAGCAAGTTCACCATCGTCAGCCTTTTTTTTCATTAATCCCCTTGAAATTCTTGACCTTTTGTTTTTCCAAATGAACTTTGCTAGTATTTTTTCTAGATATGTAAGTTAATTTCTTGGTTAGTTTGATTGGTATGGCACTTAATAAGTAAATTAGTTTGGGTAATATTGTCATTTTTATTATATTTGCTTGGCCTACCCATGAGCATTTTAAGTTTTTCCAATTGACTAGGTCTGATTTTATTTGTGTGGAAAGTGTTTTGTAGTTTAGTTCATATAGTTCCTGACTATCCCTTGGCAGATAAATTCCCAAATATTTTATACTATCAACAGTTATTTTGAATGGAATTTCTTTTTGTATATCTTGCTGCTGAACTTTATTGGTAATATATAAAAATGCTGATGATTTATGTGGATTTATTTTGTATCCTGCAACTTTGCTAAAGTTATGAATTGTTTCTAGTAGTTTTTTAGTTGAGTCTTTAGGGTTCTCTACGTATATCATCATGTCATCTGCAAAGAGTGATAATTTGGTTTCCTCATTACCTACTCTAATTCCTTTAATCTCTTTTTCTTCTCTTACTGCCAAAGCTAACATTTCTAAGACAATATTAAATAATAATGGTGACAGTGGACAGCCTTGTTTCACTCCTGATCTTATTGGGAATGGTTCTAGTTTGACTCCATTACATATGATGTTTGCTGAAGGTTTTAAGTAGATACTACTAATCATTTTAAGGAAAAGCCCATTTATTCCTATACTCTCCAGTGTTTTTAATAGGAATGGGTGTTGGATTTTATCAAAGGCTTTTTCTGCATCTACTGAGATAATCATATGGTTTTTATTAATTTGGTTATTAATATAATTGACTATGGTAATAGTTTTCCTAATATTGGACCAGCCCTGCATTCCTGGTATAAATCCTACTTGGTCACGGTGTATTATCCTGGGGATAACTTTCTGTAATCTTGTTGCTAAAATCTTATTTAAAATTTTTGAATCAATATTCATTAGGGAAATGGGTCTATAGTTTTCTTTCTCAGTTTTCTCCCTACCTGGTTTAGCTATCAGCACCATATCTGTGTCATAGAAGGAATTTGGTAGTACACCTTCTTTCCCTATTTTTTCAAATAGTTTGTGTAGTATTGGAATTAATTGTTCTTTGAATGTTTGGTAAAATTCACATGTAAATCCATCTGGCCCTGGAGATTTTTTCTTAGGGAGTTGACTAATAGCTTGTTCTATTTCTTTTTCCAAAATAGGGTTATTTAAATAATTTATTTCCTCTTCTGTTAACCTTGGCAATTTATATTTTTGTAGATATTCCTCCATTTCATTTACATTACCAAATTTATTGGCATAAAGTTGGGCAAAGAAACTCCTAATTATTACTCTAATTTCCTCTTCATTGGAGGAAAGTTCTCCCTTATCATTTTTGAGACTAATAATTTGATTTTCCTCTTTTCTTTTTCTAATCAAATTAACTAAAGGCTTATCTATTTTGTTGGTTTTTTCATAAAACCAACTCTTACTTTTATTTATTAATTCAATAGTTTTCTTATTTTCAATTTTATTGATCTCCCCTTTAATTTTCAGAATTTCCAATTTGGTATTTAATTGAGGGTTTTTAATTTGGTCTTTTTCTAGCTTTTTTAATTGTAAGCCCAGTTCATTGATTTTCTCTTTCTCTGTTTTACGCAAGTAAGCATCTAGAGATATAAAATTACCCCTTATAACCACTTTAGCCGTGTCCCACAAATTTTGGTATGTTGTCTCATTGTTGTCATTCTCCTGGATGAAATTTTCGATTGTGTCAATAATTTGCTCTTTCACCCATTCATTCTTTAGGATTAGATTATTTAATTTCCAAATAACTTGTGGTCTATTTTCTCCTGGCCTTATATTACATGTGAGTTTTATTGCATCATGATCTGAGGATGCATTTACTATTTCTGCTTTTCTGCATTTGATTTTGAGTTTTTTATGCCCTAACACATGATCAATTTTTGTATAAGTTCCATGAACCCCTGAGAAAAAAGTATACTCCCTTCTATCACCATTCAATTTCCTCCAGAGATCTATCATACCTAACTTTTCTAGCCTTTTGTTAACCTCCCTAACTTCTTTCTTATTTATTTTGTGAATTGATTTATCTAATTCTGAGAGAGCAAGGTTGAGATCCCCCACTAGTATAGTATTACTGTCTATTTCTCCTTGCATCTCTGTTAGTTTCTCCTTTAGAAATTTGGATGCTATACCACTTGGTGCATATAGGTTTAGTATTGATACCGCTTCATTGTCTATGGAACCCTTTAGTAAAATATAGTTTCCTTCCTTATCTCTTTTAATTAGATCTATTTTTGTTTTTACTTGATCCGAGATAAGGATTGCTACCCCTGCCTTTCTTTGTTCACCTGAAGCATAGAAGATTCTGCTCCAGCCCTTTACCTTCAATCTGTATGTATCTCTATGCTTTAGATGTGTTTCTTGTAAACAACATATTGTAGGATTTTGGCTTTTAATCCAGTCCGCTACCCGCTTCCGTTTTATGGGAGAGTTCATCCCATTCACATTCACAGTTAAAATAACTATATCTGTATTCCCTCCCATCTTATTTACCCAGAGTAATGATTTTCTCTTCCCTTTCCCCTCTTTCCCTTCCCCCCTCCCCAGTACTTTGCTCTTGATGACCACCTTCCACCAATAATCCTCCTCCCTTTAGAGTCCCTCCCTCCCCTTTATACCTTTCCCCTAATCCTTCTATTAGTTTATCCCTTTCCTTTTCTCCCCTCCCTTCTACCTTCCTACAAGGAGGGTCAGGCCTTTCTTTGAAGCCAAATGTGTCTGATATACTCTCTTAGAGTCCAATCTAATGAGAGTAAGGTTTACACAATACTCATCACCCTCCCTTCTTTCCCTCAATTATATTAGATCTTCTATGTCTCTTTATGAGATTTTGCCTTATTTTACCTCCTTTATTTTTACTTTATTTTGCCTCCTTTCCCCCCTCCCCCCTTTTTCTTTTTCAGTACGGTATCCCTTCCACCTCTAATTTCTTTTCCATTATTATCAAAGAAAAATAAAATTATACTGCCATTCTTTAAGGATACCTATAGTAGAAATATAGTTCTCAAGAGTTTTCCTTTTTACCTTTTTATGCTTCTCTTGAGTTCTCTATTTGGAGGTCAAATTTTTTGTTCAGATCAGGTCTTTTCATTAGAAATAGGTGAAATTCTCCTGTGTCATTGAATGACCATCTTCTTCCCTGGAAGATGATGCTCATTCTAGCTGGATAACTTATTCTTGGCTGTAATCCAAGATCTTTTGCCTTTTGGAATATCTGATTCCAGGCCCTTCGATCCTTTAAAGTGGAAGCTGACATGTAGGCATGAAACGTAGGCATCTTGTGAAACCCAAGTTGATAAATAGAAGAGATGGACATATCCCCCAAATCAGATGCTTAATCAAAATTCATTCAACTACCTAAAAAAAGTTTATTTCATATTACATGTTTTCTATACATCTTATACAATTTATCTTCTATCCTGGCTTTTTAGGGTAACTATGATTACTTTTAAAAACTGGATACCTTGAAGAATACAGAGCATAAATCACCTGAAAGGTGATAATAGCATTACAAAGAAGGTTATGAAATTCTTTCCAGTATTCAAGATTAGTTTTTTCCCCATAAAAGAAACAATCTTAATTCTTTGGGAAGCAGGAAGAATGGACTAAGGGACTTTACAAATCAGTTATATTATTTGAGACATAATGGTAGAATAAAGTCAATATAGCAGAGTAGTGAAGAGTGCCACATTTGTAGTCAGAAAGCCTAAATTTGAATTATATTTCTGTTACTTCTTATTCCATTGACTATGGGTGAATTATATCACCTCTTTAATCTTCATTGCCTACATATTTAAGATAATGGAGCCTCCACATGAGATGATCTCTACTAAAGTCCCTTCAAAGTTTCAATTTTATAATGTCACAAATTCTTGTCATTCTCTTATCACAACTCCATTTTTTGTTATTCATCTTTCCCCTCATTCTTTCTCTTTTCCCCATTTCATTGTCTTTCCTTAGTCCAAATATTATACCACTCCTCTTAAAGTGTAATTTACATAACTAAAAGCCTCCAATAATTAAAATTTTATTACTCAGCACATTTTAAGGTGTGTTTTAGAATACAGATTTGTTGCAATATTCTGTGTTTTCTATATCTATTGAATGATAGATATAATCTCCAGAAGAATGGTCATATAAAAGTTGTATCTCTCTTCTGAATAAGAAAGATGAATTTATACTATGCACAAATTTCTTATACTTTTAAATCTTTCAAAATCAAGATAAAAATGTTGCATATGTTAAAACAACATGATCCAAAAGGATATTGGACCAAAGAGTCAAAAGGACTGGAATTACACTTGGATACCTTCTAATTGAAGTTTAGGTTATATGGCTGCTAAGACTACTTTCTTTTTTTTAATTAATTTTTTTTTTTTTTGCTACACATGCAAAGTTTTTACATATTTTCTTACAAATCACATTGGGATAGGAAAATTAGAACAAAAAGGAAAAACCAAGATAGAAAAATGGAAGAAAAAGGAAAAAAAGTGAACATAACTTGTGTTGATTTACATTTTCTCCATAGTTCTCTCTCTAGATGCAATTAACATGTTTCCATACAAAGGTTATTGGGATTGCCTTGGATCACTGAACCTCTGAGAAGAACCAAGTCTGTCATAGGTGATCATTCCACAATCTTGCTGTTATGGTGTATAATATATTCTTGGCTCTGTTTATTTCATTCAGAAACAGTTCACGTAAATCCTTTTGGGCCTTTCTAAAATCAGCCTGTTAATCATTTTTATAGAACAATACTATTCCATTATCTCCATATAGTACAACTTGTTCAGCAATTCCCCAATTGATGGACATCCAATAAGTTTCCAATTCTTTGCCACTACAAAAGGGGTAGCTACAAACATTTTTGCAAATGTGGGTCCTTTTCCCTCATTTATAATTTTTTGGGATACAGACTCAGTAATGGCACTACCGAATCAAAGGGTATACACAGTTTTACATGCTTTGGGCATAATTCCAAATTGCTCTCCAGAATGGTTGGATCAATTCATAACTCCACTAACAATGCATTAATGTCCCAGTTTTCCCATATCCCCTTCAACATTTATTATTATCTTTTTCTGTCATATTAGTCAATCTGAGCAGTGAGGTGGTACTTCAAAGTTGTTTTAAATGCATTTCTCTAATAGTGATTTAGAACATTTTATCATATGATTGTAGATAGTTTTAATTTCTTCATCTGAAAATTTGTTCATATCCTTTGACCATTTGTCATTTAGGTAATGACTTGTATTCTTATAAGTTTGACAGAATTCTTTATATATTTTAGACATGAAACACCAGCTGCTGGCTGTAAATTTTTTTCCCAGTTTTGTGCTTCACTTCTAATCTTGGCTGTGTAGGTTTTGTTTGTGAAAAAAAAAACCTTTTTAATTTAATGGAATCATAGTTGTCCACTTTACATTTCATAATGTTCTCCAGCTCTTCTTTAAGATTTATTTCAATTCTAAAGTTTGTGATTCTCTGAATACTACCTCTTATACTTCCTCCTGGCTGTGTGACTATGGCCAAGTCACATTCTCTCTGAAATACATTTTTCTCATCTCCAATATTTGTACAACCAAAACTTCATAGGTTGTTTTTAATTTTTTAAAAATAAACTCTAAAGAACTATATAAATATGAGTTCTTATGGTTCAATAATAAAATCCAGATCATTCAGTAATCCAAAGCATCTATTCCCTAACCACTCTTCTTCAATTCATAATTTAAGCTCTACCAGATTAGGAACATGTAATATTTACATTTGTTTCCTGCAATGCCAAATAATCAGCTCTGAATATCAAAGGTGCTTAATTTTTCTTGAAGTGAATTGATTGTTCATAAGATCTATAAAAAATTTACTCTCATCTATCATAAGAAAGGAACATATGCATGACAAAAGATTTCCTTTTACAGGTTCTAGTTCAGTACTATAAAAAAGTAGTTTATGCCATTTTTGAATTCTCAAAAGGAGCCAGAAAATGTCATAGTTTCTATAAAGTGAAAGATCAAAAGATTTTCTGTGAAATATCTTTGACTTTGTTAAAAACAAAAATCACATTTACTCTGTTATAACTGTCCCCAACTTTTTCTCTTTTCCATTTTTTTTTTTTTTCATTTTGAGTGGAGAGCTTTCTGCCCCCTAAGGATGATCTATTTTTCCCCTCTCCTTCAGGCACATAACAGAGAGTGGGATTCCATCATCAAGGATTCTGCTCAGTATTTCACTACAGGAAGTCTCACAGGTTTTATAAATAAGACACCTCCACAGGTGGCAACTCTGCAGTTATGTAGGCCTTCTTGATATCCACTGAACTTTCTTAGTTTTTTTTTCCCTCTGTACCTTTCAATTCATTTAAATTACATTAAAAAGAAGAGAAAATTAGAGAATCCTCAGGATTCTAAAATCAAATACTAGCTAAAAAACCTCAGGCTCTGTTTTTAGTTTGATTTCAAGTTTTTTTTCTTCTCCCATCTTTGCTTTTTAAGTGAAACAACACACTTCAGGGTATTTAAAATTCTATAGTTATTTGGTTTTCAGCTTTGTATGTTTTTAGGCATTTGAAGTACTTAGCAATGTCACAAGGTATAATTTTTTTGTGTATTATTCCTTTCCAATACTGTGGAATTTAGAGGTGTGTGTGTGTGTGTGTGTGTGTGTGTGTGTGTGTGTGTGTTAAAGTCTGCTTTTCTAAAAGCAGCATACTTGGTAAGAGAAAGGAATACTTATTGAAAGCTTTGTTCTATTAGTTTATATTTTATCATCTTTTGGATCCTTAATTTTAGGGAATGGTTTATTATACAAGGCTCTTCCATTTTAGTGTTTCTTTTCAAGGTTTCCATGCTCTTTATTGTAGGCATTTAAGAGTTGTTTCCTGGCACGTTATCCTTATTGTTGGATGACCTTATTATCCTTTTCATATGTTCATTATTCTCTGAATGCAAGCAACTATCAAACATTCCTCTCTTTTCACATTGAATTTCTCTTTATTTAATTCTAGAAACATTTATTCCATCATATCCTATCTTCCTCTATTCCATTTTATTTTCAAATATTTATGTATACTATGTACCAGGAATCTTCCATAATCCTTATTGTGAATATATTTACTTCTGATCAACACAAATTATTCCCCAAAAGTGATAAAGGAAAAAATGACTTCCTTTGAGAACTCAATAATGTTAGGTGGTAAAGGGTGCTAACATTGCTAAGGATTCTATGGTCATGATGTAAAGCTATTTTTGATTTTTCATGGACTATTTCTGTTATATTTTTAGTCTTCTATAATATCTCATTACTACTTTTTTCCCCTCCAAGTTAAATTCTTATTCGAAGTTTTGGTTATCTACTATCCAGATTATTATTACATTCTAAATTACATGGAATTATATCTTCATTTTTTCCATAACTCAAAAACATGTCCCTCTTCCTACCATGTCAGTCACTCAGACTATTAGTATTATTTACTAAATATTTACTCCGTACCAGAAACTGTGTTAAACTCTGAGGATATAAAGGAAAAAAAGGTACTGATTTGAAGGACATTATAATCTAATGGAGAAAACTTTGTTCAAGCTAAATATGTACAAGATAAATTGGTAACAATTTCAGAGGGAAGGCAATGAACTAAGGAATACTGGGAAAGATGTATTGCAAAATACAGAAATATAGTGAAGATCTGAAGGAGTCAGGGAAAGTAGGAGATAGAGGTGAGGAGATAGTGTTCCAGGGATCAGGAACAGCCAGTGAAAAAAAGCATTGAGTTGAGAGATGGAATATCATTTGAAAGAAATAGCAAAAAGGCCAGTCTTATTAAGTCCTCTGAAGCCAGAGAGACAAACTGGAAGAATTGTCTACTATGAGTTATGACCTCTCTTAGGGGAAAGTATATATAACAATAAAATCACAAATTTTTGAAAATATACTCTTGAGATAGAGATTATTTTTGTTTTGTTTTGTTTTAGTTTTCCTTGTCTTTGTATACTTAGCACTTAGCATATAAGAGATGTTAAATAAAAGTTTATTGAATTAATGAATATATGAAAAGCAATTTCCACCTTGGCATTTAACAATTTCTTCAATTTATAAATTTTATATGTAAAATATAAACTGAAAACTGTTAGAGGGTATATATTATTAAAATTTCATATTGTTCCAAAATTTCATAAGTGTCATTTATACTTGTACTCAATGTAATTCTTATTTGGATTAGAACATAGTTCAATATTAATAATAAACTATTTGACTAAAGAATTATTCACAACAAAAGTATCTTTTAAAAACTGAGAAATCTACTATTATTCAATGAAGAAACACACACAAATACATTTCTGGTAGTTATTGGTTTCACAAGTTTGCGAATCACATAAAAATATGGAGATGACAAGAGCAATATACTCAGAGTTTCTTTAATAAATAACTCATCACTAGAAGAAAAAAAAAACAATGTCCATGTTTTAGGATGTTCATCTTCAGACTATTTGCAGTTCATTAATTCGGTTATCTTTAGCTATGTAATCAGATAAATTAATTTTAATGTATATTGTTCCTTTTATTTGTATACTAACTTATGGATATGCAGAGGCATAGAGTTAATAAATTTGTATATTTTTCCTATCCCAATTTCTATGATATGATTTCATAAAACATTGCATTAAAATTGTGTGGCTCAAATTAAAGAAAAATGTGATTTTATTTTTGAAAGCTTTGAAGTCTATAAATACAAATTTATCCAATAAAACAGAATCTACTGGGATGGGTTACTTAACATGAAATTTCATTAACAAATGTATCAGTAATTTCAAAATTAATCAGCTAATATGTTGGTTTGCTAGATTTTCACATTAGTGACATAAATAATTAACATGCTAATTTTCTTAGCAGATGACAAGGCTTAAATAACTCATAATTAAAGATCTCAACCATTTGTCATAAATAGGAAAAAGTGTCTCTAGAGTTGTCAAGATTTGCCAAACATTTTACATATTTAATGGCATCATCTGTTGATATTAAAAGCCAATCTGCACTCAAAATTTCTGAAAATGAACACAGCAATCCAATTTCACTAATTCAGAAAAAGCACAGTATATTCCTAGGCCGTGATTCTCAATACCCTTTGTTCTTAGAGAAGCTCTTATTTTTTTGGATTGTATTTTTATAGTACTTAATGATATCATCATTTACTAGAATGGCAAAAAATTAAATTATATAATTTCACACTCTAATCAAAATGGATAAGTTCACACGCAAATAATTTCACCTATTACCATAGTACAAGCAGGCTGATGTAAAGTCCATCTCTTATAATTTGTTAATGAAAAGAGAAGAGATATTATTTTGGAACAATGAAAATAATGTTAAACACTCACTAAAAGGGCAATTAAATAACAAGTTGATATATTCACATACTTAACATGAATACAAAAAAAGCATTACATACACTAAATGTAGTACTTTCTCTTTTCTTGGGCTCTCCAAATATTACTCATCATTTAAGGCTCATCTCAGGCTTCATTTCTTTATTTCATGACCTTTTATAGCATAGCACTTAAAGTCTACACAATATTTTAACATATGATCATGTCATACTAATTATACTCTGTTTTATATGACTGTATTTTATGTTTAGAATTGACTTCTTTGCCTTTGCTTTTTAAAATTTATTTCTTTATCTACATCAACTATGTAAAGCTTTTTCTATTCTCCTTATATATGGGTTCCCTCTACCAGAGAACTACATTTTAAGTTATTTTGTGTATGCACCCAGACAGAAATAAGCTCCCTGATACTATTTCACTTTGTCTTTTCACCTTGCATTATACTTGACATGCAGTAGGAAGTAGCCCATGTTTGTTCTATAATGGCTTTTCTACTGGATAAGGATCCATCTGATCAAATTAACTGGTATTAACCAGCTGTAAAAAACTAAGCATTGCTACTCGTTGAGCTATTTTTTTTTTCATGAACACCTATGACATATTTGATGTTGTTGAGTGCATTTAGCCACAGCAGTTTCTTTGTGATCCCATTTGAGGTTTTCTTTGCAAAGATACAGGAATGGTTTGCCATTTCCTTCTACAATTCATTTTACAAATGAGGAACTGAAGCAAAAGTAACTTGCACAAGATCACATTGTGTTTGGTGCCAGATGTGAAGATACTTCCTGACTCCAGTAGCTGTCCATGACATATTGATATCACAACATCTGCTACAATGCAAAGCCCTAGAAGGTATTCAAATATTGTATAATTTAAAGCATAGACCTCTAAAACATTAACTAATGATATTATATTAATAGGACCACAATCAATGAGTTGCCTCATTTTGCCTCCTAATGAGCCCCATACTTTTTATATTACTTAATATAATAAAGCTTTTGCTTAATAAATACTTTTTGATTAATATGTTCCCAAAACATTTATTTGATAAAAGAATGCAACAGACTGATAGAAAGTTGTTGTACTTTGGTCCAACTGTTCTTTTTCTAAAAGAGAAACATTTTAAAACCATTGATCAAAAAGATTTGGGAGATCTATTTTTACAGGGAAAAAAATCCTAGTTTGAATAAAATTGGAGAATGGTCAGTGAATCTCTACTGGGACTCCCTTTCTTTCAATGGTTTATAGAGAATCTCCATTTTCTGCAAGGGAAGACATTTTCCTCCAAACTAGAGAAAGTGATTTTTATAGT
Source organism: Myrmecobius fasciatus (assembly GCA_023553655.1). NCBI lineage: Eukaryota > Metazoa > Chordata > Mammalia > Dasyuromorphia > Myrmecobiidae > Myrmecobius > Myrmecobius fasciatus. Next base: position 12,484 of record JAJPUD010006880.1, on the reverse strand, counting down.
AAAGACCCTTACTCATGTACTCTACTGTACTGTTCTTTCTTCCATGACTGTTCA